>JAQQZX010000009.1:9059892-9071322 GCA_030068355.1 Notoglanidium maculatum | reverse complement strand
AGAGAGAGAGAGAGAGAGAGAGAGAGAGAGAGAGAGAGAGAGAGAGAGAGAGAGAGAGATTAGTGATTCACTGTGTGTGTTTGTGTGAAAGAAGTGGCGCCTGTATATACAAATACACTCACAATGTGGGAGAATACTTCAGGACAGTGTGTAACTGTAAATCCATCTCCATAACACTGTAGGAAGCTCTCTAGTTGTAGGTATGTATATGTGTGCTTAATTACTGTAAAGAGTTTGTGAAATTATTCACTCTCATCATCACCAACTGCACACACAATTTCTATACACTCTGCATAATCCTGTGTGGATCTGCAGCTATAAGGTTTAAACGCATTTCGTTCTTTCTTTCTAATGCCCAGCCAACCTCTTCATCAATACTGAGACAAGCTGCATAAGCATCATTGCTTTCTTTTAAATCCTTTCTTTATTGAGGTCACGGGTAAAGCAGCATGTTTTTACACATTACAGGTTTGAAAGTCTCGGGCTAAACAAAACAGTACATTCTCAGATCAATTCAAAAACAAGTACTTAAATACCTTCAATACATTTCCTGTATGTAAAAACATCTTTTCTGTCTATTTTTCTTTTATATGTTTTTTTCGTATTTTTCACAAACTGTTAAAATAATAAAATAGTACATAATACTGCCATGCACATTTTGCTTCTGGAGAACAATAAACTCTCAATTATTTTAATGTGTGGATGATTAGAGAAAACATGAAGTAGATGAGATGACTCTCCTTATCCTTATGTTTTAAAAGCCAATACTGTTCTTGGCTAAATCACTGGGAGGAGATTAAAGGTTGTGCTTTATCCAGCTTTACTAGTCCATTGACAGATTCTACATGAACTAAACTGATCCAATTTCATTCTCTTTACACACATCAATATATAATATTTTCTGAATTTTTCATTAGTTGTAAAAAAGACTAAAGTCCTACAACATCTGAAATGTTCAAGGTCAGATGTTGAACATAAGAGCTTTGCAAATGAAACACTATCTAGCACATTCACAAAAATGTACCAAAACATCTTTAATAAATGCATGAAACAAATTTTTTTTGATGTCACCAGAAGAAATGATGTTAAAGCAAACTCTATAGAATATACAGAATTTCAGCATAAATTATTAAAAAAACAGTGCTTTGAAACTGATATTTCCACAGTGGCAAAAAGAAGACAACTTCCCTGAGCTGTGTAAAAAGACAGACAAATTTCACAAAGTGAAAAATCAAAATGCTGACATACTCATTAAAAAATTAGGCTTGAAGCGAGCATTTTACTAAACTTCATTTCCCATTTGAGGCAAGAGAGAAAACTGATTGTCTTTGTGTTGTATTCACTCATAATTGATGGCTGGTGAGGGTTTGCTTCGCATGCCATCTGTGCCAACTTTGGATGTCTCTGATACAAGCCACCGTGGCATCCATACAGATGTCACAATACGCTTGTACTCCTTACGAAAATTCCGGTTAAGCAACCCATAGATGATGGCATTGAGGCAGCTATTGAAGTAGGCCATAAAGTAGCTGACCACAAACAGCCACTCAGGGATGCGAGGGGCCATTACTTCTGGGTTGATGGCCACCACCAGGCCAATGAGGTTCAGTGGTGCCCAGCAGATGGCAAACAGCACAAACACCACAAACATGGTTACAAAGTTTCTCAGGTCACTGTGTCGCACCCTGCCATGCTCCTCCTTCTTCACTTTGCGTCGGACCTGAATAACAAGCACCCAGATGCGGAGGTAGCAGAAGGTCACCACCGCAATGGGTACCAGGAAGTGCACCACCACCACTGCCACTGTGTACGAGCTGCTGACTGTCTGTGTGAAGGTGCATGAGTAGACCCTGGGGTCATAGCTCAGTGAGCCTACAAAGAAGTTGGGGAGGATGGCAAGCACAGTCAGCATCCAGATGAGTGCCACCAACAGCAACGTGTTACGGAAACTGTAGAGGCGCCCATAGGCAAAGCTGTGACAAATGTAGCAATAGCGGTTGATAGCAATGGCTGTGATGTTAAACACTGAGCCGATTACACTCAGGCCCATTAGGAAGCCACTCACTTGACATTGTGTGTCCCCCAGTGACCATCCATCATGGAACAGTGCATACAGAACCAGTGGGTATGGGTAGAAAGCCACCACCAAGTCAGCAAAGGCCAGGCTAACCACAAACATATTACCTAAAGGAGGATAAGAAGAAAACTTTAAAAAAATAGCAGAGATGCTTTTGAGGGTCACGTAGATCACTAATAAGTGATGGCCACTTATGGAGTTATTTCCTACTTTCATTTGGTCAACATAACACCAACGATCTGCAGCATGCAATTTACAAAACAGCATGTGGAACAATTTAATTGAATCTACTGTAAACATGTGGCAAGATAAATGAAATACAAATGCAGTATAGTACTTATAATAAAAATAGGCTATAACTAAGATGCTTTTCATTTTGTATGTGAACATGAGATGGTTAAAGAAGGGTGCTTAGATTTAGATTTTAGAATTTAGAGTTAGATTTTAACCCTTTGAGGGGAAAAATATAGATCACCCAATCTCCCATTTGATGCTGTACATTACAGGGCACCAGCCACATTAGCCAATGGCAATCTATGGAAGGTGGTGCATAGACTGGTTGACTATTACATTCACCAATCTCCACTGCCAACAATTCAGGGTGGTGAAAAACAGTAATGAGTTAAACTATACAGAAATTATATTCATTGTTTCTCTCTTCAGTTCCACAAAACAGAATTTGAGCTGAATTAGCAGACTTGCATTGGGTGTGCTGTATGGTGTCATCAGTGTATCATCATCAGACTGTCAGATTTACATCTAGAGGCAACCTTCATTATCTTGGGGAATTTTAACATTCTGACATTTCTACACAAGCTGACCAGACCCTTGATCACTGCTATACTGCACTCAAGGACAGCATTTGGTTGACTATTCTACTGCTGCCTGCACAAAAGCAAAGGCTACAACAGGAAAAATTGGTTCTGAGAACACCATCATTAGAGTGAGAAAGCCATCATCAATTTCCAGGACTGCTTTGACACCACCAACTGGCTGATGTTCCATGATGCAGAGAATAGGTACATGAATGAATATACATATTGTGTGACTGGCTACATTGCTAAGAGCATGGAGGATGTTGACCCTAATATTACAGTGAGGTCATTTCCCAACCAAAAGCCCTGGCTTAATACATCCATGCCAAACTAAGGTTATGCACAGTTGCATTCAATTCAGGTGACTTGCTAGCCTGCAGGGAAGCAGGATGTGATCTGTGAGGGTCCATAAAACTTGCCAAGAAGAACAGAGGGAGGGTGGTGTCAAACTACTGAGGCTCCAACCTCAAGAGCAATTGGAATTACCTGCATTTACAAAAGAACTGTGAGATTGGAAATGCAGACTCCAGAGTGCCCTGCACATTGTCTGACAAACTAAACATGTTCTGTGCTCACTCTGAGGCAAGCAAGCCCTCTCCTGCTGTTAAACTTACTTCTGACCAAGACAGACACACACTTCTCTGTTCACATCAGATCAAGGCCTTCAAAACAGTCAACACTCATAAAAACCAGGTCCTGTTGGAATCCATGGAAATGTCATCAACAGTGTTAATTTTGACAAGAATTTTAAATTTAGTCTTAGTCACTTAGTGAAAACTATGCATTTTAGTCATATCTTAGTCTCTTTGCTTTATTTTGTTTTAGTCAAGATTTATCAGTGGTTTAATTTTAGTTAAATTTTAGTCATTGTTTTATTAATGATTTTCTCAGACAGTTTCATGATACTTGTTTTAAAATAGCTAGCTCAGTGTTTAAGACATTGGACTAGTGATTGGAAGGTCATGAGTTCAAATCCCAGTACTGCCAAATTATTGCTGATGGGCCCTTGAGCAAGGCCCTTAACCCTCAACTGCTCAGTTGTATAAATGAGATATATGTAAGTTGCTCTGGATAACTGACAAATAACATAAAAATGTTAAAAAGAAAAAAAAGGATGTTAAGATGGGCTATTGCAGGAGGGAATTGTCTAAAGTTGTTTTGTTTTTTTTAGACAGAACTGGTGTTGTTGGTGTTGTTGCTATGTTGAAGTTATTCAGAGTTAGGCATGACTCTGTTACTGTTTTGTTAGTTATCGAGTGAAGATGGCATTTTGTACACTGTGATGGTGATGACCACTATTTTCATATAAAAATGAAAGTTCAGACCAATGCCATCTGTGTGTGTCCTGACTCATATACCTGTTAGAATCCTAACAAGCCGGATTCCATCGCTTCCTAACTGTGGTCAGGAACTTGAAGCAGGGAAAGTAACTCACTGTAATAGATTTTGCTAAATGATATTTTCTGGCTGTACAAATTCCCTTGAGAAGTAAGCTAGGTTGTCTGCTCAAACGGAGTCAGATATTTCATCTCACTAATTAATTATAGTTCAGCATTCAGTAAAATCATCCCTGCTAAGCTTATCAAAAAGCTTAATGCATTAGGCCTGGACACTCACCTCTGCAACTAGATACTGACCTTTTTGACTGGCAGACCCCAGGGAGTGAAGATTGGCAACTCCATGTCCTCCTTGCTTACTCTAAATAGAGGCACCCCACAAAGACACATGCACAGCCCCCTTCTCTACTTCCTTTTTACAAAGGACTGTGTCCAAAGGCACAGCTCAAACAGCATCCTGAAATTTGCTGATGACACTACCATCCTAGGCCTCATAACCAACTGGGGTATACAGCCTACAGTGAAGATATCAGAGCACTGTCACAATGGTGCTGTGACAATAACCTCTGATTCACTGTCAGCAAAACTAAGGAGATGATTGTGGATTTTAGGAAGATGCAGAAGGGAGACTATGCTTCTTTATACATGGATGGTGTGGTTGTGGATAGTGTCACCAACTTCAAGTTCCTAGTTTTAGGTTTGCACATCACTGATGACATTACTGGGACTCTAACCAAATCACAAGGTCTGCCTGGCAGACACTTTACTTCCTAAGAAGGTTCAAGAAACTTGATCTGCCATTTGATTGACAGACAGAAGCCTGAGGAAGGCTCACAATATTATGGAGGATTGCACTCATCCAGCTCACAACTTGTTTATCAAGCTGCCGTTTAGTATGCTCTTCTGAAGCTTACAGTCATGGATGAACAGGCTGAGGAAACTGCAGGCCTTCATTAGCAGGCCATCAGACGACTAAATAGCCGTGCGTCACCTTAAACATGTTAAATGTCAAATTAAGCACATTATTCAATTTCATTTCATAGGATACTATGTTACTTTATTCTGCTGCTGCTCTGATTGTTTATACTCTGCTCTTCTTTAAGTAAATATTACACCCAACTGCATTTCAATACTGTATTATATTTGTTTTGTTTTATTTATTGAAATTATTGTGTAGTGCATCTGTGCCTTAGCAAGTTTATGGAGCCTCACCATGAACATGTCTCTGGTATACTGTGCATATGACAAATAAAATGACTCTTAATACACATATGAAAAAGCAGAACTGAAACATGGCTCTACACATGAGTACTTGCATTCTGAGACCCACACACTCCTCTGTTAGCATTTACATTCACTACATACATAATGTAGTCCATTATTCGATCCAACACTAAAAACTTTTTTTGACAAACCACCTGTGGTACAGGCAAATGGCATAGACAAACATTAACCTCAGCTAGAATATTTAGACCTCTTTTAGGAGTCTCTGCTAACCAAAAGTTCATAGCACAATCCATCAAGAGAGCTTAAAGGTAGGGTAGGTAATTGTTAGAAGCCTTTTTTATATTCCCTTTAAGTCCAACAACAACAAATAACTAAATTGCTCTGATAATAAAAAGAAAAAAATATCTGTTCTTTCGGTCCGAATGAAATGAAGGTATGGTCTACCTGCCTGTCTACTTACCAACCTGCCCACCTGTGCACACTCTGCCCCTGCAATCATTGTGTGTGACTGGTGTCTTCCACAAGGCTAAAGCTAGCAAGTTAGTCGCACATGAAATTGCAGCCAAAATTTCCAGTTACACCTAACAATACACCTACAACAGTTTGCTCTATTACACAAAGAAAGACTGATACAAAAAAGGTAAAGATGAAAAAGAGTTTTGATAAATGAAGCCTTCACGCGCTTACATCATAATGGTAAATAGGAACTACCTACTTGGAAATTGCTCATGAACACCCTTCAACTCAAAATTTTGAGTGGGAACTTCAGAAATAATTTTGATACCCAAGCATCAACTGTATAAAAAAAATGGACAATGCATCAGCTCTGAAAGCGAAGCTGCCACAGGTCTAGTGCCCCTGCTGGCTGGCTGAAGTACAATTTTTAGCCCTGCCCATCCTCATGTGTTTCAATGATAAAACAGACTATTTTCCATGTCACTTTTCTCATCTAAACTATCTTTCCTTCTACAGTGTCTATTTCGAACAGGTATTTTTCCTTATGCTGATATCTGCACATTTTTATTTTCCCCCAGAAATGAGTTTTTAAAGATTTTGCTGGCCGAGACTGGTTAACTTTACCACAGAATTTATTATCATATACCTACTTATTCGATCTTTTCTTGACACATTCACAAATACAAACTGTTAGCCATTTCTATTAAAAACATTTCAAGAGGTTTCATAGATAGGTTAGTTTAATTATGCTAGCTACCTAGCCTTTTAGCAATTGTTCAAGCTAAAGTATATAGCCAAACTCCCAATAGCAGTTATAATGTTTCTGATATAGCCTCCATCCAGCTAGACAGCTATCAAAATATGTGTAAAAGCCATTTTGTCATCAGTGAACACACACACTACTCATCATTAGGATGGATTTTATAAGTAGTTACTTAGTTTACAGTGTGCTTGGAAAAGCAATGCGTGCCAGATAATTAGTTTAACTCACCCTGGTGAGCTCACTGCCGGCTCATTCCACATTAGTCACATCTGTCAGTGAATTTCCAGTACATGTCCATGAGATAAACGTCCTTCCTAGACATATCCATAGTAATGAAATATCTCCAGCTGAAAGTATTTAATCTCTCTGGATAGACGTAATAAAGAGAATGTGGGAATGTGACATATTTGTCTAATCATTTGTACAGGGAATGGGGCAGGTCTAGCAAAGCAATGATTTTGAGCCTCATCCCTACTGCAGAAACTCAAAAAGGAGAAAGTCACAACTCCAAAAACTGGCTGCAGATTCGCCAACATGACAATCTTGGCTTCTTTTCTATAGAATGGGAGTGAATGTGAGCACATCCTCCTTTTTTAAATTTAGTCGATGTACCCAAGTTCCTGAGTTGGGATGACCTTCAACCTTTCAAAATAGTGAAGAAGAGGATGGTTTCAATAGTGGATTGTATGTAATTGTTTATTTTGCAATACAACTATCAGTACCAATATAACATTGTTGCTTGTGTAAATAATCTTACCTGAAATCTGTTTATACTTTACTTGATATAGAACAATGCTGTTGAGCATGTGTGTTACAGAATCAAAATATGATTTCCCCAAGAAACAAACAAGAAGGGATCTAGCAACTGCTATTTTTCAGTTCACTCCGACAACAAAGCACTTGAACACAAAATACTCATAATTCTGATTTCACAAATAGGAAGTGGGACCTTCCAATTAGCATGTGACAAACACTAGAGTGAAAATTGGTATGTTTTTATTTTAACAATGGCGACAGCCCAGGGAGTTGAAGGGCCTGAAAAGTGATGCCATGGTTGCTGAATTTCTGTTGGACAGGTACTTATCTGGTTTGTTTTCAATGATGCACTACTTTCCTCTCTCTTTAATGCTCTCTTTCCATGCTCTCTTGTCGACTCTTCCACCAGTAATTATCAGGCAGTGCACAATCATGTGTTTTGGAGGAGTGGCTTTGGAGGGAGGGCTGAGGGGAAGGGGAAGGGGAGGGATTTTTCAATTGGACACTTTCAAAATCTAGCTTACTCTTGGTGGTTTCTCTGAGGTTACCTATGCTGCCTTTAAATCTTAATACTGGTGGCTACAGATTTTGTTTTTCTTTTAATTTAGAGAAATCAATTTCTCATGTTTTAAATGCAATGAGACAACAGCACTATTGGAATATGGGTTTTTCCTACTTGAGCCATCGCTGATAGTGGCATGGTTTAGCAGGCGTCTGCATTGTCCTCTTTTATTGTTGTGCTGTGACACAGGATAAAATAAAGCTCACATGCAATCTCACCATGAGCCTACTGAGATTTTCCAGTTGTCAACTGTTCATTGCTACAACTCTGTTCTTAAAGTTTCTACATTTGACTTCATTTCTAATACACTTAAAAAACCCTGCCTACTCACCTGACCTTAACCCAGTCAAGCTGCTTTGGGAAGAGTTGTGTTTTGATAGTTTTAAGTGTTTCTTGCTTGTTTTTTTTAAGTGTACAGTGCAACTGTTTTTAGTGATTCTTGGGTGAAAATAAAAGAAAGTGACACAATAAATCATACCATTTTAGTTGTATTTTTGTGTGATTGGATAGAGAAGACTTACAGGGACAAGTAGCCATTGATGTTCGGATGTATTTCTACATAGCTAATGTTTTTCTTGTTTTTGTTTTTTTCTGGCATGTATGATTAGGATTGAAAGTGGAGTGCTGAAAATGTTACACTCTTGACACTACAATTTATGGGGTGTGTAAACGCATGCAGCAGGACAAAGCTTATTTCATGTTGACGCTCTATAACCGGCTACCATGCACCACTGACAAACAGGAAAAAGATAGAAGGGAAGACATTATGACATGAAGTAATGATTGAATTAATGAAGGTGGGGTTGAGGGTACACTTGAGGGTAGATATTGGTACATTAAAATGAAAGAAAGTTGTGTATTCACTCTGTAAGGCCCTAACACAATGCTTGATATAATCTACTTTATTAATCTAGATTTTATTTTGTCTTAGAGATGCTGTGTGCAAGAAAAAAAAGACATCCAATTGTATTGTCACACAAAAGTGTCACAAATGCCTTCATGGAATTATGTATACCATTCTACCCCTTCATACACCTTCACAATTTAAGTCATAAAGACATCGAAATATCATATAAATTATTGCCAGAAAATTTAAAAGAGACATTTTTTTCCACCCTATTACCTTTAAACCACGTGATTACGGGATACCTCAAACCAAGCAAGCTATGAATTAGTCCTCTGAATCTAACCCATCCAAGCAGTGAACACACACAAATGAAAAGTGCCCCCAGCACCCACGGAGCAGCTGGGGGTTAGGTGCCTTGCTTTGCATGGATGCAGAGGTGCTGTTCATTCACATACCCCCACCCACCCATTCTTCCTGCTGGTCCAGGGAATCAAACCAGCGACCTTTCAGTCCCACGACTGTCCCAAAAGGCATGTGTCAGAAGTGGGATTCAAACCCACGTCTCCATTCAGAGACCAGAATACCCAGTTGTACGGAAGGAAGGAACCCTTGAGTCTGGCACCTTAGACCACTCGGCCATCCTGATGAAGACATATGCAACTATTAACTAGAATTAGATACTACAATTATACAGAACGACATACTGTACAGGGGACATTACTGCTTATGTAGAATTCAAACTGTAATAGCTAGTAACATTTTACACATTATGAGGAAAATGCTCACATTTATGCTTTTTCCACCATGACATTTACCATAGAGTAAACAACCACTGCTCTGTTCTCTGTTTCTTTTCTGAGGTGCACAAGCTGAGAAAACATTGAGTTGTTACCACTCCTTGTGTTGGTGGACACAATTAAATTCTGACCCAAATTTTTAAACCTTCAATCATTTAATGCAGCACTTAAAAAATCTCTCCACTCTTTTTGTGTTGTTGATCATCACTCTCTGCACAATTACAGAATGCTGATAACATTAAAAACAAATGTGTATATAGAGTGAATGACAGAAGCAGTGGGTCTTTGTGGGGAATAACAATCATGAAATTGTATCATTATATTTCAACAAAGTACTTTTCAGACATAAAAAATGTTTTCTTAAGTCATACAATTCTAGTTTTACATTCCAGACTGCCAGGGCAGTTACCTTTGGAACTGGTATAAAAGTCTCATTTCTACTTTCTGATTGTCGTGCCAAGGAGTTAATGAATTGAGATCAAACATGCTAAATATAGAGCTTTTTTAATCCTCTGTTTTAGCTGAGTCTGATTATGATATTGTTAGAGTAAAATGAGTACAAGGTACACAAAGATGATTTCATGCCAGGATAGTGAGTATCCAAGCCTTCAGAACATTATTCACCTAAATTGTTGGGGGATCTCAGCGTAATCTATGAACATATAAAATCAACAATGTGCCAATATTCCCCTGCCAAAGTAGCTTCCCAACTGAAGCATCAGAGCTTGATGACACCAGACCAGTGGCTACTGAGCTCACAGTCCACAGGGTGTAGTTTACTAATAACTAATTCCAAAATCAGGGATCAGCACCACAGAGATGCAATACCCAATGCAGTTTGCTATACTGACATTGGAATTGCTATGGAGTTCCTTTGAGTTAACTCTAGCATCCATCATTCACAAGTGTGTGTTGCTTAGAGCCCCTGTACCTCCCCTGTTTTGAAATTGGTTGCTGTGTAGACAGTCTCAATAGCAGATGACTAGCCAGACAAACCTCCTGATCTGACATTAGGAAGCTCAGTCACTAAAAGTCAATTGACATCACATACAAGTCTATCTGACATGTATTCAGAGTTTATAGTTCATTGGCATGAAGCTTGACTTGTCTACTGTGTAAGCCTTCTTGACCGAGCTGTCCCTATTATTATGGGTGTAGTCAACCACACAACGACCACACAACACTCATATGCAAAATGTCTTTGTCAGGCTGGGAAACAGAAAATGTAGAAGTAAAACAAGGAATGCTTCACTGAGCAACCACTTCAGTGTTGGCTCGCACTCTCGGTGAATGCTCAGAGCTTGTCAGTCATATTAAAAAGGCCTGTGTCAGTAATAGTGACAGATGCGCATATTCACACGCCTAGGTGTGCTCCAACACACAGTTCTGGCACCGTTCCTCTTCACCATCTACACTGCAGACTTCTCTCACAACACCACAAACTGCTTCATGCAGAAGTTCTCTGACGACTCTGCAATAGTCGGCCTCATCACTGATGGAGATGACAGGGAATATAGGAAACTGACCCGGGACTTTGTCGACTGGTGCCAGCAGAACTACCTCCAGATCAACACTGGAAAAACCAAGGCGCTAATGGTAGACTTCCGCAGGCACAAACACCCTCCACTACAACCACTGAACATCCAAAGCATGGACATTGAGGCTGTGGAGAGTTACAGGTACCTCGGTGTTCATCTGAACACACTCTACAAAAAGGGACAGAGCAGGCTGTATCTGCTGCGGAGGCTCAGGTCTTTTGGAGTGAAGGGCCCACTCTTGAAGACCTTTTATGA
>JAQQZX010000009.1:9037832-9059792 GCA_030068355.1 Notoglanidium maculatum | reverse complement strand
AAAGAGAAACAACAGTCCATCATTATCCAGTCTCTTTTAAAGTCATAAAAATAAAGAACAAAATTGAATTAGAAGGTCTGTCCAAACTTTTGACTGGTAGTGTACATTATTAGCATGTACTGATATAAAATAATATTTAAAATAATTATATAAATTATAATAAACTGATTATAAAATTATATTAAACTGATTATATAAAACTGATATATACAGAAAATTATTGCATCTAAATTGTTTATTACAAAGCAGACTGTGCTTACAATTGACAAAGTATTCTTTGATGTATTCAATGCATGTTTGATCCACGTGATGGAGATGTGGATTAACTGTAATCAAACAGAAAAGAAACAAAATGCTACAGATAACTTGTAATTAAATGTAAAAACGCTGTAACAAAATTATAAGATACATTTATATGATGGTCTGATTTTACAAAAGGAAAAATATACCCTTTGCACTGAAATTATTTCACACAGGAAAAATTATGTACAATGCTCTGCAAAAGGCATAGCTAAAGAAATTCTGCAAAGCTGTCTTAAAATATTGAATTGGAAAATAATTTCTACATTGATCAGCTATTACAACTAAACAACATAAACATTTAGTGTGTGATTATTATGCATTTAAAACTGCATAAATTCTCTTAGGTACACACCACTGTAGAATTTTCAAAGGAAATCTGTTCTTCCAGCCTTCTTTGAGAACTTACAACAGTTCTTCTGTCTCTACTGGTAATTTTTTTAATTATGAGAAATGTGGTCCATTACTTAATATGGTCTATTAATGAACAAACTACAAAAAGTTTGCTGTAATTTTAAATTAAAAACAATGTTTAGAAATCTATTTTTTTTTAATCATTTTCATACTAATATAGTAAAATAGGCAAGATATAATTTATATATAAAAAATGTAGGGTGCCTACGACTGTTGCATATTACTTTACAGTACGTTTCATGGCACTTTAAAACATAAAATTGAAAACTATTACTTCCTTATGTTCTGGACTGCCAGGGTTGTTTCCTTCAGAACCAGTGGCGGGTTTTTCATCCTAATGGCACAACTCGCCAAACACTTACTGACCATTCAAATGCCATACTTTATTGACATTAAGTGTTGCCATGGATCTTGCGCCTTTGTGGACAGATCCTTGTGTTTGGTCAACAATGAACTATGTGCTGGTATGTATTTTAAGATATGATGCCAAGATGCCTCTTTTTGTACTTTTGCCCTGGAAGTATGGGTATGCTGTGATCTGACACAAACCTTTTTTTATTCTTTTGGGTTGTGTATCAATTAAGTCAATTCACTGATACTTCATTATTCAACTATTTCAATTCAGCTTTCTGCCTCAAAATGTGCAGTTTGTTTCTCATACAGAAGGTATCGTGCCTCCCAGGTTTTTGCATAAGAGTTCTACCAACTAGCATCAGGTGGCATGGGGTGTTTGTACCAGGTTTTCAGCAATATGTTAGAGCCAGCCAACGTGCCTTCCCGTTTGCATTAGTCTAGTGATCTGAAACACTTCAGTGATTTCCTTTCACTGCTTCTCTTCTGTCAGGTTGCAGCTTCAGTGCACTTTTGAGAGTGCATACCGGCTCATAAAGGCTGACGCATTGTGGCCCTCTTGGTCACTTTTGGAGGTATACCACAAGATGGATTGGGCATTTGATCAGCAGTGCTGATTTGAAAAGCCAATTTTAATTTCACTCGTCATTCTTAATACCAGGCTGGGGCACATTTGCCACTGCAGCTGGAGTAACACTCCTACATTACACTCTGACACACATCAGATACATTAGTGGCAGGCTATCAGCACTCTCTGCCAAAGTGAGCCCCAAGCCACTAAAAGTATCTCAGGGTCTGCCCCTGTATGCAAGAAAGTAATGTAAGTTACTAAGCTCCTCCAAGCTTTGCACTTCATTACATTGTTGTATCAGTGTTAACAGCTCTTGCATTTGGCCCATGCCCAATCCAGCATCACTGCTCAGTTTTCCTATGCAGTAGAGACATTCAGTCATCCCCCATTGAACTGATCAGCAGTGTCTTCTTCTTGCTTCTGTTCTTGCCACTGTAATGTGTCAAAGGAGCTTAGCTTCTTCTTCCCAGCAGACTCTGCTGCCATACCTACTGCTTGTCTCACTCCTCACTGTAGGCAGACAACACTAGAGGAAGATGAATAACAGCCAGTGTTTCTACAGCCTCTTAGGTGCACTTTGCACATCACTAACAGCATTATGCAGCAAGGGCAGAGCTCTGTAAGAGCCTGTCACAAATGTTCAGGTCCCAAACAATTTGGATACCGTTTGGGTATCCTACCCTAAAATACACAAGAGGTTGGAGAAGTTCACAAAGTTTTATGCATAAGAGTTAACAATAACAAAATTTGAAAAAAAAATCTGAATCCTATTCCTCAACTTCTCAACAAGATGGGAATGGGGAATAAGTCGAGCATGACATAGCAGGGATGTTGGATAGGTCACACATGTGAGGTCATGGTTACAAACTGACTTTTGCTATTGGTTTGGAAACGAGCAAAATGGAAAATGTCACTAGTTCCTGAAGGAACGTGTCCTGGCGGTCTACAAGGAAAGAAAAGTGAAATATAATTCTAACATTTAATCTTTGCCTATGATTAAACACAGAACATAGGCATGTCAAAGATTATTCATATCCTTTTTTATTAGACACCAAATCTCTCTGTGTTGAGAATGCAATCTTTTACAATATCATTTACAAACATTATGTATTTTTCTGTGCTGAGTAGGGGTGTAACTGAATATGGAAACATTACTTGGATTGAACATATACTGTGTCCTAAACAACTACAAATAGGAATTATTAGAAGTATTTATTTTTATTTCTTTAATCCAGCTTTAGGAATCCAACAAAAAAAGTTTTTCTTTGTATAATGTTGAATTTTAAAGAATAGCTGGCCAAAGCTTGTGGGAAGGGTTGCCAGGTTTCATCAGAATTAGCAATTACAAATCAAAAAAATTTCAAAAACAAGACTTGTAACTTATTTTTAGTCATACTAGAAAATAAACCTATATTTCCAAGTGTTTTGGGGAAACAAGTTAATAGTGGTTAATAGTTTTGGGAAAGCATCTGGCAACCCTGCTTGCAGACCTGAAAAGAGAAAAAGGGCAGGTTGCGCTGTGTTCAGAGTGACTTTGGTTTTACTGTGTTTTTTTTTAAATATTGTAAAACTTTCAGTACTTAAAATTAAAACACAACAGGAAGACTACAGGCATCATACCTTTATTTTCAACGTTGTCCACTGCATCATTGACCCGCCGTATCACTGTCACGATGGAAGCTAATTTGAGGTTTAAGCAAACAACAAATCATTAAATAGCCAGGATAAATGTTAGGATTCACTTGCTTTTTTGTACCACACTAATATTATTACATTAAATCAGGATTACTCGTTCTGGGCCATTATGCCTGTTTATTTTTCCAAAGCAGCATTACCACTAATCCTCCAGTATTCAGTTAAATATCATTTAAGTCATCCTAATTAAGTGAATAATTAATGTATATTATTATGTTGAGTTAGGTTTGGGTTTTGGCTCCTCTCACCTTACAGACCTGCCTAATTCATCCTGATGCTTTACTACTGCTTGGAGCTTTTTGCACTTGTGACTCATGTTCTGCTGCTGTGAATGGTCCCACATGGATATTTGTTTTTCCTTACCACTGTCACCTTTGGCTTGCTCATTAGAGATCTAAATCTATATCCAGGTTTCTGTAAAGCCGCTTTGTGTTGTCTATTCTTAAGTTGAATTGAATTGTATGTGTTCTCAGTTTCCTTTGAAGCAAAACTGTTGATAGCCGCAACCACAATTTTGGAAGTACAGTGAAGTTACTTAATCGAACACCTGCTTGGTTTCTACACTTAACTGAACCGTGGTTGTTGCTGCTGCATGTTGTTGTGCTGTGTTATGAGCACAGAAATGTCAGGTGGAACCTTGTAATTTCACTTAAGATATAACTGTCCTAAAGCACTCTTGTCATAAATGCATGGCATTATATACATAGCTATGTAACGATAATGTCTATTTGGAGTTGGCAGAGACCAATTTGGTGGTGTTGATGAGAGCTGGAGTGAGATGGAGTGAGATGCATAGTTAATATGCTGAATGAAACCTCACCGTTGTCATCGCAGAGGTCAGATCTAATAGAGTGAGCTTCACTTGTACTGCTATCTGAAAAACAAGAGGCCTCTTCCACTGCTTTATTGGACTCTACCGAGGAGTAGAACAGAGGTTATACACAAATGCACACACACACACACACACACACACACACACACACACACACACACACACACACACACAAATCACTTCCACTGTGGGCATAAAAACTAGATCATAAGAGTTTTACTGATGTTTCTTATGCTTATTAAGGAAATCTTAAATAAAATCCCATGTCCATTCTAGTAATTGCTCAGCCATACTTCTTTATCTATGACATATTCTTTAAGTGACTTGCCAATATAACAGTTACAACAGTAAAGATCCTGGTCAATACAAAAGAAAAGTTATAAAAGCCAGGACCAGATAAAACTACAAAACATGATATTATAAAGCATGAGAAATCTGATTAGTAACTTGGCAAAAAATAATAATTTAATTTATTTTGATATTTTATCGATATATGATATTGATATATTAATTATATTTAAATTGATAATTTAAATAAATGCAATGTAGTTTCACATAATTTTGTGCACTTCTGATTCATTAATGGAACTACATGCTGAAAGCTTTCACACTTGCTTTTGAAACAAAACTTTGTTGATATCTTATTTTTAATTACAATATGCTCTTTATCTGTGAAGAGTGAAGTTAAATAAGTGTGTGTTGAGTGTATGTGATCATCTCTTTACCCCATTTTGTGCCCATTTCCTGTCCATCTGCCTGATAGTTGCTATCTTGCCATTTGAGGGTCTGAGCTTTACATTCTTCATTCTCATTTTCATCATCTTCTTCTTCTTCTTCTTCATCATCCTCCTCCCAAGGAGGTTTGTGGAGGGGGAAGTTAGGCAACAATGATGGCAAATTTGGAGCAACACTACACACAGCTACCCCTCTTCTAGATATGCCCAGGTTGTGCGATGTTATCTGAAATGTGCCCATTGGGGGTGGGCATGAGACGGTGGCAAGACCTGCTGTTTTCCCGCCCTGACATCGGGGTGTTGTATAAGCAGTAGGGCGCACCATGACCTGTGGAGGCCCTCCAGTGCCCTCAGCACCTGCACACATTTCACGTAGGGGATAGCCATTCTCTGTGGAGATACCTGCTGACTCAGTGCTGACCCAGTCCTTATGTAGAAGCTTCTTATGGAAAACAGCCAGTAATATAAGAAGCACCAACACAACAAAAAGCAAAACACCAATGCCAATCACTTCTGCTGGGCCAATGTAGGACAACATCTCAGCCTGTGTTCCCACTACATCTGCTGATGGCTGACCACAGAACTGGCCCTCGAAGCCAGCTGTGCAGTTGCAGTAGAATGCCCCGAATGTGTTCACACATGTGCCGCCATTCTCACACTCCTCCCGGTCACACTCGTTGACATCCTCATCGCATCTGTGTTAATTGAGATCAGTCAGTCTTCTTTCAATTTGTTTGTTGTTTTTTCACAAGTACATACTGTAATTTTTTATAATAATAAGAGCCCAAAATAAAGGGTAATATTTTCTTTGAACTATTCATGTTTAAGAGAATATCCAATTATTAGATATACATAATTGATAAGCAGACCTTACAGTTCAAAAGCCATCAAGAAGTTGTGAAACATGTTCAATTTTAATGATTGTTCATTCAAACAAGTTTGTAATTTTATGGTTGAAAACTGTATAACTTTTAATCACCCATTGATTATGCAAGGCTATTTTGACTTAATTTTGCAGCAATTTCTATAAATTCAATTAGATGGGGTCATTACAAAAATGATCCCAAGCATACATCCAAATCAACAAAAGAATGGCTTCACCAGAAGAAAGTTTAAGTTTTGGAATGGCCCAGTCAGAGCCCAGACCTAAATAAAATAGAAAATCTGTGGGGTGACCTGAAGAGGGCTGTGCTGTGAGATACCCTCACAATCGGACAGATTTGGAATGCAAGGAAGGGTGGGCAACTATTGCCAAGTCATGCCATGTGCCACGCTGATAGACTCATACCCAAAAAGAGTGGATGCTGTAATTGAATCAAGAGGTGCTTCAACAAAGTATTAGTTTAAGGGTGTGCACACTTGTGCAACCAGCTTATTGTTTTTATTTTTTTTATATTTATTCCCCTAACAGGTTTTATTGTTTTTCACTTGATTTGTACAGCTTATAGGTCACATTAAAGGTGGGAAATGTTTTGAAATGATTTATTGTGGTCTCATTTTTTTACATCACAAAAACCTGGCATTTTAACAGGGGTGTGTACACTGTGTTTGTCAAGTAATCAAGTCTCCATCCTGCTTCCACAAGCTGATTCACTATTCTCGGGCAGTGAAAACTACGAGTCAACTGCAAATCTCTGGAGTTGATTCCACACACTGAAAATGATTCGCCTCACGTGCACATGGCAAGCAAAATAAATTGAGCATCAGAGAGTTTCAGGGAGCGAAACAGGAAGCTGATATTTATTTTATCTTTATTTTGAATTTTTCTGTTCGAAATTTGAATAAATCTTGGCTTGGAATACAGACACACAGTTGCAAAAAGTGTGGCAAGTGATTAAAAAAGTGATAGTCAGTAAATTATGTATATTCCGTCACCTTGAGTTAGTCTGAGTGTCTCATTTGGTCAACATTAGCACTTGAAAATATTCTCATGCTGTGACAGATTATCTGATAAATGTCACTAATGTAATTAGTGACCTGCTTTTTAATTAAGCCTAGTTAATAAAATGTTCAGTAGTAGTGCTGATTAAAATGCTGCAAATAAATATTTTAAATAAATACCTTTTGTGTATGTTTTTTAAAAATAAAACAAATTGAATAATCAAGAAAAAAATAATAATAACAGATTTGATTATCAAAATAATCAGTAGTAAATAATCAGCCCTAAATAAGAATAGTATACTACCACACAAATGTGCACACTTCACGAATCTCACACCACCACTCTGGTCTCGCGTGAAATCATAGCTAATCTAATAGTCACCAGTTCATTATCATGGCCTCTTGTGAAAAAGGAGATCACTGGGTGGAAATGTTGCAATTATTTTGTCTTTAAATCAGAAAAGAGGAACAACATTACAGTAGAGTGTAAGATCTTTTAGACATATTTGCTATTGAGGTAATCCAAAAGTAATGGAAATTAATCAGTTACATTAATTGTGTAGTAATTAGATTAAGTTACTGACTACATTTTTATCAGGCAATTAGTAACCCTTCCAATCCTATACACACACACACACACACACACACACACACACACACACACACACACACACCCACACAGTCAGTTAAATGCCATTTCCTTAGCTATGCACTGCAATGCTGCCCTCTAATGGAAAAGCCATTCCTGCAAAGCCTATAATCTGTGCCTTATTATGGAAGCAGTCACAGAACCACATGACCCTAATTACTATAATATCCATCAATAATTATAACCAGCCATAATGACATTATGCGGTACTTAATTAAAAATAAGTGTTATATGACCAGTCACAAATTTAAATTCAATGAGGAATTAGTAGTGTGTGTCTGTGTGTGTGTGTGTGTGTGTGTCTGTGTGTGTGTGTGTGTGTGTGTGTGTGTGTGTTTGTGTGGGTGTGTGTATGTGTGTGTGCTACTGTGTGTGTGTGCTAATTGTCTGTGTAAACATACTGTTTCATTAGTGGAAGAGGAGTCTTACATGAGTCCGATGAAGCCTTTTGGGCAGCCACAAAGAAAAGTGTTGCCCACAGCTTTGCACTCTCCTCTATTCCGACATGGTGTGGGGACACAGACTGAGACCTTCCTCTCACAGAGCGTCCCGGTGTACTGTGGTGGGCAGCTGCAGGAAAATGCTGTGGGGCCATGATGATGATGAGCAGGCAAGCAATCACTTGTCAGTCAGTTATTAACTTTAAATCACTAAATGCAAATCAACTTTATCGCATGTTCTCTCAAACAAAAATTCAAAAGCTGTAATATATATATATATATATATATATATAAAATTGTACATAATCCTTTTCACACACATGACATTTAACACTATTTTTTGACAACATCTCACTGCCAGAAAGCTTCTACTGCAGAAACATTTAGCATCACACTTGGTATTGGCGAATAGAGAATATCATATAAATAAAAATTGCTCACTCAATACTCATTCAACATTTTTTTTCCTTTTTACCTCATTATCTCCCAGGTTGATACTTTGCTAATTCCTACCCACTATCTAGCTTTCCCATACGACATGACACCTACCAATCAAGGAGGGTGAAGGTCAGCACATGCTTCTTATTCTGCTTATACTGCTTGTGCTATGTTACAGAGCAGCTGAACACTCACAGAAAGGCACAAACTGCCCTCTTCCCTATTCATGAGCTCATACATGCCCATGATTGGTTAGTGTCACTCTGATTGACATGAGAGTGTACTGCCATCCTCCCCATCCCAAGAGCAGAGCCAATTTTGGCCTCTTGGACTCCTGGCTATGAAAGATCTGGCATTGTCTTGATTTGAATTCATGATCAATATAGGCTAAATGCTTTTTTGTGACATTAATTAGAGCTTGTTTTACTCTATCATTATTATTAGTCCCGTGCTTACAGAGGTCTCCTTAACATGTTTAGGCTAAAATCATGATATTTGTTTTATAATAAATTTTGTAGCTCAGATTTTAAATGAAATGCTTATTTTTTCAAATTAGAATTTATTCTAATTTGTTAAAAGATTTTAAAGGTTATCATTGGTGAATTGCTCAATAATCAGCAAATGGGTTTTCAGTTTTTGGGTTTTCTTCACTTTTACTTATAGATTTCTCTTAGTAATTTGCAGATATTGTCACAAACCGATAATAGGCCACATTTTTTGTCCAAAATCCTGCACAAAATTAGAGGCCACTATTTTGTTTTGTTACTAACTGAAGCTTTTCTGTCAGTTCTTAAAGCAAATAGGATGTGTGTCTCACCTCCAGAGGGCAGACTACTGCAGGTGGCACCGTTCTGGCACAATGCCCCCAGGCAGGGGTTAGGGTAAAGCATGCAGCCCATCTTCACCTCACTGATGGCACTTAACTCGCCATAGCGGTTCCTCTTACTCTGTAGGGGCAGTTCATTGCCATTCAGTGTTATAGCACGCAAGCAGCCCTGGAAACCATCATATGGCCGGGAGTGCCTATGCCCACCTATCTGTGACACCAGGGCCCCAAAATACAGTGAACCATTGGTGCCAAGTGGCCAGAGATGAACAGGGACCTGGGCATCTTGCCAGCGCTCCACATAGCTTTCATCCAGCGAGAGCAGTGTATAGTTGTAAGTCAGATCCAGGGCCACAGCATGCCATGCACCATCATTTATAGGCCGCCCAGCAATGCCCAGGACATCTAGGCTGTTGGTACAATCCGACTGGAACCAGAGGAACCCTTCCTCAATCTGAATACACAGTATGGCAGAGTGTTAGTGAGACAAAATAGCTGAGTATGCACTGCAGAAAGTACATTTGAAGAACTAATCCAGATAGTAGAATAGATAAATCATAAGAATGATTGATCTTAAAATTAGTCCCAATGCAATCTTGATTTGTCCAGATGTCTTCTAACTAAATTTGACTTTGTTCAAGTTGTAGTAATCAGAAGCATAAGTGGTTGAATCATTTGTGGTCAGTAAGTACCAAAACATGTTTTAAATCATTTTGGAGGCCTGGGTTTTGTGCACAAAACAGTGAGAGACAGAATGTCTGCTTGTGTGTACATGTATGTAAACAATTCCATATATCCCAGTGAGGTTCCAAGTATCTGTTTATGTCTGTCTGTATACATACATATGTGTTTCTATGCGTTTTTGTGTGTACAGTCAACTCCAAAAGCATTGGAACAGTGACACAATTTTTGTTTTTTTGCCTCTGTACATGAAGTGTAGACTTTCAGCATTAATTCAATGGATTTAATAAAAATTTTGCATTAACCGTTTAGGAATAACAGTTTTTTTTAACAGTCCATCCATTTTCACAGGCTCAAAAGTAACTGAACCAACTAACATAATTATAAATATAAGCATCATTTTTAATACAATATCAATGCAAACCTAAATTCTGGAGCCCATGGAAATCACCAAATTCTGAGTTTCATCCCTTGAGATGTTTTGCCAGGCCTTCATTGCAGCTGCCTTCAGTTGCTGCTTGTTTATGGGTCTTTCTGCCTTCAGTTTTGTCTTGTAAGTGAAAAGCATGGTCAGTTGGGTTGACTGACTCAACCATTTAAGAACATTTCATTTCTTTTTCTTAAGAAGCTCTGGGGTTGTTTTGACAGTATGTTTAGTGTCATTATCCATTTGTACTGTGAAGCGTCATCCTATCAGTTTTGCAGCATTGGACTGAATCTGAGCAGTATCTGAGTATCTGAGCAGTAAAGTTTCGAATTTAAAAATTCATCTTGCTACTTCTATTAGCAGTCACATCGTCAATAAACACCACTGCCCCAGTTCCATTGACGATCACACATGCCCAAGTCCACCATGTTTGTCAGATAATCTGGTATGCTTTGGATCTTGATCATGATCCTATCATTCTGGTACAAGTTAATAATGGTTTCTTGTACGAATAAATTATGGTCCAGAGATTCTTTTTCCAGAACTGGGGAGGCTTTATAGAAAAGTCTAACCTGGCATTACTTTTCTTGAGTGTTACCAATGTTTTGCATGTTGAGAAAAACCCTCTGCATTTACATTCACAGAGGGATCTCTTGATTGTAGACTTTGTCAATGACACTTCTACCTTGTGAAGAATGTTCTTGACTTGGCTAGATGTTGTGAAGGTTTTTTTTTTAACCAAGAAAAGAATTCTACAATCATCCACTTTAGTTGTCTTTCGTGGTCTTCCAGGCCTTTTGATGGTGTTGTGATCACCAGTGAATTCCTTTTTTAGAATGTACAAAATTGTTGATTTGGCTGCTCCTAAAGTTTTTGCTATGTTTTTGACAGGTCACTTTTGTTTTTTTAGCCTAATGATGGCCTCCATTTGCATCAACACCTCTTTGGACTGCATATTGCAAGTTCTGAAGAACAGCTGCCAAATGAAAATTCAACACTTGGAATCAACCCCAGACCTTTTAGCTCCTTCATTTGTCAAGAAATAGAGAGGAAACAGACCATAACTGGCTATGAAACTGCTTATCCTTCAACTGTCCTATTACTTTTGAGCCTGTGAAAATGGAGGGAGTGTATATAAAATGGCTGTAATTCCTAAACAGTTAATGTAATATTTTTGTTAAACCCCTTGAATTAATCCTGAAAGCTTACACCTCAATCACATCTTGATGGCTTCTTTTCAAACCCATTGTGGTGGTGTACAGAGGCAAAAATACAAAAATTGTTTCACTGTTCCAATACTGTTGGAGGGCACTGTATGTGTGAACCACATTAGTATATAACACAAGAGTAAGATAGGAAAATGTGACCGTTTCACTGTTGTCAAGACAAAAAGTCTATGAATCAAAAGATTAGAGGTGGAGTAAATATATGTATTATATGTATATATTATGTATTGAAAAAACCCAGAAAGATAGAACTATTTTGTAGGTATAACCCAAATAATACAGGATCTAAAAGAAAAACTGCTCTGAAATTATGAACACTTGTTCCTGATTTTGCAGCTTCCATAATCCAGAGATACAGAAGTTTAAGATTACATCTCAATTTAAGCATAGCATTAGTACAAATAATATAATATAAGTAAATAAAAAATAACAATATTACAATATAGGGTGGTGCAGTGGTCAGCACTGTTGCCTCACAGCAAGAAGGTTCTGGGTTTGAACCTGCTGGCCAACTGAGGCCTTTCTACTCTGAATGTGGCCTTTCTGTGTGTGGGCTTTACCTTTAACATGTGACAGGGCTCAGCATGTCTCTGCATTATGACTCCTCTGTTCTGCAGGGTTCTGATTTTTAAGCCGACCTTCATATGATGATCCTTACTACTGGTAGTCACTCTATACTTAATATAGCTGTTCTCTGAAAAACTCAGAGATGTCTGACCTGCAGAACACATCAGAAAGCACAAACATGCCTCAAGAAAACAGAACACACACCCACACTCACACAAGCCAGTCAGTGCTACATACTGCACAATGCCAAATAACTTATGTACATAACTCCTATCAAATTTATGCCCACTGATAAGTTCATAGTCTTGTTGTAAAGCTGGTAGAGGTGATGCTGTGTTTACTTTTGAGCCTAAAGGCATGTACTCTCATAATGATATAGCGACATGACTAAAAAGGGGTGGGATAGTGGTGCAGTGGTTAGCACTGTCGTCTCACAGCAAGAAGGTTCTGGGTTTGAATCTGCTGGCTGACTGAGGCCTCGCTATGTGGAGTTTGCATGTTCTCCCCTGCCTGCATGGGTTTCCTCTGCTTTGATTTCCTCTGACGGTCCAAAGACATTAGGTCAACTAACCACTCTTAATTGCCTATAGGTGTGAATGTGAGTGTAATTGTTGTTCATATCTGTGTTAGCTCTGCAATAGATAGGCAACCTGCCCAGGAAGTACCCCACCCTGCCCGAAATCAGCTGGTATTGGCTCCAGCTTCCCCAGTGTCTGTTAAGCTTCCCCTTAACAGACAAGTAGTATAGATAATGGATGAATGAATGACTAAAAAGAACACATTCAGGATTCATTGATAAATTAAAATACACTATATGGCCAATATAATGTGAACACCTAACCATGACACCGATACAGTATGGCATTAATATGTAGTAATATTGCTGCCTTCTGCCTTCATTCTTCTGTGAAGGCTTTCCACAAAATTTTTTGAATGTTGCATGGAGATTTGTGCCAATTTATCCACAAGAGTAATAGTGAGATTTGGCACTGATGTCGGGCGAGGAGGCCTGGAATAAGGTCAACTTTCCAATTCATCACAAAGATATTCAATGGGGTTGAGGTCAGAGCTGTGTGTAAGCCACTTGAATTCCTCCAAACCAGCTTTTGATAAACCAATGGTTTATGGACATTGCTGTGTGCATGAGGCACTGTCATGCTGGAACATGTAATATTTGGGCCCCTTAGTGAAAGGAAATGGTAATGCTACAGCATACAAGGACATTGTAGAAAATCACGTGCCTCCAACTTTTAAACGCTTGAGAGGGTCAGGCAGCCACATACTTTTCACTAAATCTGCTAAAGTTACCAAAGCTAGGCTAAAACTAACAACATTAATATAACTAAAATTGTTTGCATTTTTGTTTGCATGCATTTAATTAACTACCAAAACTAATTATGAGTGATTGAGTGTGCTATAACCTGCACACTGGTGGAGAGTTTCAGGCAGGCACTGGCAGGCAGAGGGAACTGTTGAGGCACTGCGTACACACTGCATGTCAGGAGGACAGGCTTGGCCTTCACAAAGCTCTACAGATGTTGAACATATTCCACCTGCCCGAGAGAGAGAGAGAGAGAGAGAGAGAGAGAGGGAGAGAGAGAGAGAGAGAGAGAGAGAGAGAGAGAGAGATAGCGAGCAATGTGTTTAGTTCATGAGCTATGCAAGACAAATAATTAATAGCTTAGATTTTAGCAAATAATTGTATTATATGAAAATATAAAGCAAACAAATTTAAATCAGTGTAATATTTTTGTGGCTCTGAGGTTAGGAGATACACTACCCAAACACTTTATTAGGAACACTATACTAATACTGGGTATGGCCTCACTTTGCTCTCAAAACAGCCTCAATTTTTGTGGCATTGAATCCACAAGATGTTAGAAATATTCTTTTGAGATTCTGGTCCATGTTGAAATGATTACATCATGCAATTCCTACAAATTTTTCAGATGCAGTTTCATGTTGTGAATCTCACATTCTACCACAACCCAAAAGATGTTCTATTGGTTTCAGATCCGGTGACTGGAAAAGCCAATGAACAACACTGAAGTCATTGCCATGTTCATGAAACCAGTTTGAGATGACTTTTGCTTTATGACATGGTGCATTATCATGCTGGAAGTAGCCATTAGAAGATGGGAAAATTGTGGTCATGAAGAGATGCAACTGGTCAGCAACAATACTCAAATAGTCTGTGGCATTCATTCAAAGATTGTTTAATAATAGGCCCAAAGTGTGCCAATAAAGCATTCCCCACACCATTACACCGCCTCTATCAGCCTGGACTGTTCATAGAAGGCAGATAGAGTCCACAGATTCATGCTGTTGGTGCCTAATTCTGTTTCTACCATCTGTCTGCGTCAGCACTAAATTAAGATTCCTCAGACCAGGATGTTTTTCCAATCCTCATCTGACCAGTTTTGGTAAGCCTATGCCCACTGTAACCTCAGCTTTCTGGCTGACAGAAGTGGAACCCAACATGGTTGTCTGCTGTTGTAGCCATCCACCTCAAGGCTCGAAGTGTTTTGCATTCTGAGATGCTTTTCTGCTCACCACAATTGTACAGAGTTGTTATCTAAGGTACTATAACCTTTCTATCAGCTCGAACCAGTCTGGCCATTCTCCATTGACATCTCCTTTCTCATCAACAAGGTGTTTCAGTCCACAGAACCTCTCACTGGACGTTTTTCTTTATTGCACCATTCTGAGTACACTCTAGAGACTGCTTGAAATTCCCAGGAGAACAGCAGTTATAAAAATGCTGAAACCAGCCTGTCTGGCAACAAAAATCATGCCACAGTCAAAGTCACTGAAATCACAGTTTTTTTTCCCGTTTTTATGGTTGATGTGAAGATTATATGAAACTGCTGGCCTGTATCTGCATGAGTTTATGCATTGCACTGCTGCCACACCATTGGCTTATTAGATAGTTTATTAGAGGTTCCTAATAAAGTGCTCACTGAGTGTAGATTTACATGAATTGATAAGAAGACTGCACAGTTGAAAGATGTGTAACATTTTAATGAAGGTAACATAAAGCTTTTATGCAGCATAAATGAAATAACTACATTTGTTTTAATTAAATTTTGTAACACTTGAAAACTACATCATAATACAGACATCCTCCTTATGTCATACTTGATGTAAAATGCTGATGTGAGTGGTCACAACAGTTTATGTCATTTAATATAAGCCATGGAAGGCTTCACCCCCTAGTGGCCATATATTGTATAACATCCTGAATGATGGTTCTTCTACAACAATTGGAAGAATGCGCTATATACATGCCCAATGTCATATTCTTTTGGTGAGGGTTTGTGTCTAATATCTTTTGGCCCCTTTTTTCTAAACCAGATTGTGCCTGCTGTGTCTGAGCTTCATTAAATGTTTTTTTGTAAATTCTACTTCTACCAAAAAAAATACAAATAAATAAATAAATATGTTCATAGTTAAGCATTTTGAAATTAATATCTTATGTCAATTTCAAACTTTGCATGAATGTTGTAGGGCTTCTGACTGGACCTGGAAATTTAGTTTTCTATGTTCAACATATGACTGGCACAATCACAAGTATTAATTTCAAAATTTCAGAAAAAAACACTGTGCTACATGTTTCAACATAAATATTGAAGACATAAATATCCCTGCTTCTCACCAACACATTTTTTAAATTTAAATTTTTTTTTTATTATTTATTTTTAGTGTGGATGAATTAGTCACACCTGGTGACTTTTTGGAAAGTGGGAGGTGGATTCTTGGAGAATCTGGGGAGTAAGGGGTTGTCCTCAGAGGAATCTTATAACAATCAACAGCACAAACATAAAACCTGGACAACAGTGTTCGCTAATGACTGGAGAGCATAACCGGGGGTTAAATAACAACTTGGTTACTGTGTGTGTCCAATTGGGTTTGATTAATCATACGGTGGATAAGGTGTCTACAAGTAGGCTACTTATTTAGTACTTGTTTTTGGAGTTAGAGACAAATTGGTAAACTGCGGATCCTACCCCAGGAACACTGAGTGCAAGGTAGGAATACAGCCTGGAGAAGATGCTAGTCTCCTGCATGGCCCCATGCACACCAATATTCACACACTTACACCTTGGGAAAATCTAGTTCAGCCAATCCAACTGCCAGCATATTTTTGGAAGGTGAGACAAAACCAGACAAAGGGAGAACATGAAAAGCCTCACAGCTCAGGTTCAGAGCTGTGAGAAGAGAATGCTACCCCTTGGCCACCAAACTGCCCACTAGGTGCCAAAAGTCAAAAGGTTGAATTAGAAACAAACTATTTGTTGCTGTTATACTACTGGAAATCAGTTGTTATGATTCATGGCAGAAAAAGACATTTGGCATGACAAGTGTATGACATAGTTTCATCTGTATCATGATGCAGGGTTCAAAAAAAGTTTTACCAAAAATTTTTGTGTCTGTTCATTTGAGATTGGGTTTGGAATGCAGCCTGGAGCCAGACCTACCTGAGCAGGTGCAAGTTTCTGTGCGCTGGAAACGTGGCAAAAGGAAGCTCACCTTAGAAGTACTATAGGTGATCAAGTCAACAGTTTCCAGCTTCAGGCTGAGCTCACACATACCATCACCACATTCCAATTCTCCTGAGCAGCTCTGATCTAGCACTTCCACCAGCTGCACTGTTCCTCCAAGATTTTTCCGCAGTTCACCCAGCCTCAATGCCAGTTCCCCAGGCCCCAGATACCCTCCCTCCTGTGCCTCCACTGCCAAAAGCACCTCCAGCTGGGAAGACTGTGCCACTGACTTCATCCCTATAATGTGAATAGGCTCTGGGGTCTGCGCCACTCCAGCCCCAACCAGTGCATTCTGAAGCATTCTTGTTACATGTTTTAGGTATATACCCAAAAAATCTTCAGGCGAGAGGTGCTGGAAGTGCAGCGTGACAGCGTTCTGCACCATTTCCTCTGTGGCCACCTCCACCTGCACCTTTACACCCACTGTTTCAGAGAAATGTCCATCACTGACTGTGGAATTAATGAAGTACCTGGAAAATATAGTGGTGTTATGAAATAGCATACAACCAACAGTCTGAAACAAAAGAAATGAACAAAATCATAAGTACACACTGTTGTTTCCACACTGCTACCTGCCAGGCTCCAGGCCGCTCAGGGCCACAATCTTGCCATCCTGTCGGTCAACCCTGAACAGACTTTTTGTCTGAGGCTGCTGTGTGAAAGTCAACACATCATTTTCATCTTCATCACTGGCGTAGATCCTACCAATGATGCCACCAGGAAACACATCATCCACCATCACTATAATGATCTCCAGAGGAAAGACCACAGGCTTAAAGACATTTCCTCCAATCACACGCACAACCACAAAAGAGGATGATGACAAGCGAGGCTTCCCAGAGTCCCATGCCTTACTCACAAAAAGAAGAAAGTGGAAAACACATGCAGAAAATGATGTAAATAAGATGACATTACAGTATTTGTGTTTGTATAAATGCACTTTTTAAATTCAAATTTTTCCATTTGAGGTAAAGTTGCTTTGTATTCAAGGAAAACTGATGTTTTACCACACATCAAATTATTTAGGTTTCACCACATGACAAGTGAAAACTTTACTTTAGAGAAGTGTTCACAGACATCAGCATGAATCCTACAAGACAGTATATAGTATATAAACTCTTCATTTCAACTGACATAAAACTACATAAACAAGACTCACTGCAGTGAGTGTCACTTGTGATAAAAACCTCTTTATTACAGGTTTGATGTCAAGTACATGATCTCTTGGCAACTATGTTGTGTGACTTGTCAAGTGAGCTTCAGTAAAATTGAAAAAAGTTCAAAGAAAATTAAATTAAATTAAATTTTATTTGTATAGGACTTTTAACACTGGGCATTATCAGAAAGCAGTTTTATGGAAATATATAAATTCCAGATATTAAGTTTAAATTTATAAATAAATTTACAAAATGACACTTTATGTTTTGTCTGACATTAAATTGGAGTGAGAATGGCTTCAATGTTTGACATACTGTTTCATCAATATGTGACTGAGCTACAAAGTCAGTTGTCATGATGTTCATTTCCAGTGTCTTGGTGGATTAAGGCTTTATAAATGTTTATGTAAAATAATGCCAGTTGTCATAAAGGGCTGTGACATTGCGCAGTGAATACAACTTTTAAGTAAAGTGTTAGCAGTTTGTAAATATGATGCTGTTCTTTTAGGTAAGCATACCTGTATCTCAAGGACATACTCCTTTATTGCATGTGGTCCAAACACTTTGTTTGATTGCAGCTGTCCATTCCTGTCCAGGGTGAATGCATTGTCCTCATTCCCAGATACAATTAGGAATTCAAAAGGGCCTGCGTTTCGTGGAGAGTCATTATCGGAGACAGAAAGCATCAGGACAGTGGTGCCTGCAGGTTTGTTGAGCTGAAAATGCACATAATTAAAAAATATTCTAACAAATGATTAATGATGAAGAGATGAATTCTTTCTGATATAAGGCTGTTCTTATACTCTGAGACATTCTGAGCACACACCTGAATAACTGCTGAAGCATTCTCTTGGGAAAACATTGGAGCATTGTCATTCACATCAGCAATATCAATGTTCACAGTTACTGTCGTGGACATCGCAGGAGATCCACTATCAAATGCCTGGACTAACAGCATGTAGCTGGAAACCTTAGATGAGAAGACATAAGATGAGTGCATAGAGTGTGATTAAAGTATTATTAAAATCTCATGAAAGCCTTGACTCAATTGGGTTCATTTGTCCCCTTAGAGCGAGGATCATTACAAATCAATACCAAGCTATTCTGACTGAAGTGCTATGACAAAAGATTTCTGCATCTTGATGGGAGTTGTCTCTTCCAGAATGACAATGTCTCTATCTACATGGACGCTGAATGGTCTGATGAGTATGAGAATGATGTATGTCATATGCTGTGTCTTACATAGCGACAAGATCTCAATTAATTTGGTTATACCTAAGTGAGATTTTCACCATCATCAAAACACCAATCACAGTAATGTCTTTTGGAAGAATGGTGTTCATCCCTGTAGTACAGTTGCAGAGACTTGTAGAATATAAAGCTTAAGCTGTAATGGAAGCTTGTGGTGGCCCAAAACCCCACTAAGACTCCTTACTAAGTTTATGTTGTTTTTTCATTTAACGTGTCATTTGGCTGAAGGATACTAAACTACAGAGTGCTGTGGCCATCCAGAACATTGACATCCATGTCTTACTTATTCAGCAATCAATTCATCCATCCATTATTTATACTGCTTATCTGTCAGGGTAGTGGAGAAGCTGGAGCCAGTCCCAGCTGACTTTGGGCCAGAGGCAGGGTACGCCCTGGGCAGGTTGCCAAATTATCACAGGGCTAACACAGAGACAAACAACCATACACACTCACATTCACATCTATGGGCAATTTATTGTAGCCAGTTAACCTAATCTGCATGTCTTTGGACTATGGAAAGAAACTGATGTACCCAGAGGAAACCCACACAGGCATGGGTAGAATATGCAAACTCTGCACAGAGTTGGCCAGCAGATTCAAGGAATCACCAATCTATTTGTGGAGAAAAGAATCTAAATACCAAGGCCAAAGTGATTTAGTGTTAGTCATAAAGGTTGTTTAAAGATCTAACCTTCTCTCTATCAAGTGCCTTGTTGACCATCATTAGTCCTGTGACAGGATCGATCCTGAACTGGTTCCCTTGGTCTCCTCTCAAGATTGAGTAAGTAATTCGCCCGTTTGCTGGGCTGTCAAGGTCTTCTGCTAATAACTTCACATCACAAACCCACAAAAAACAACTGCCTTACAAGGTGCATAAAACAATCAGCTTGTCTGTTTACTGCAAATAAAACAGACAATAAAACATAAATAACTGCTATAAAATTAACTAAGTAATTATTGAGTAGTGGCTAATAAATACTAAAGAAGTTGTATAAAACCACAAATTATTGAACCATACCCTAGTGATTGTCTCTCCAATAGCAGCATCTTCACTGACCAAAACATTATAAATCTCCTCACTAAAGGAAGGTGCATTATCGTTAACATCCATCACTTCAATGCTTATGATCGTGGATGTTTTCAGAGGAGGGGTTCCACCATCCACAGCCTCAACTTTGAGAAAAAAGTCTGTATACACTTCATAGTCCAAATCATCAGCCACTGAGATGCTGCCTGGAGTAACAAGCAATTAGTGAGAATTAGTGTTCAGTACAGCACAGACCTGCCTTCTGATGTAGTGCAGTAGATGACCAAGTCTTTGCTAAACTTAACATCTATAGAGTACTGTAACATTTAACTGGCTACATGTCTTACATATGCGTTTTGCGCAAAGTAGAAGCAATATTTAAAAAATGTCAACTAAACACATTTGCAAATGGTGTGTGTGTCCACTAGGTGATGTTAAGCGAATAACCTGCTGGAAGCCAAGACCAAAAAATGATTTGGATGATACTACACTTGATGCTCATCATCAAAATCGGGTTGAAAAAAAATATTTGCGAGCCAAATGGTTGATATGTAGATTCCATGTTGCTCCTAAGCAATGCTGGCTCCAGAGGGTTAAAGCTGTGTTTTCTCTTCTTGAGATTAAGAAAAAAAGTAGTGCTTTCATTCACTCTCCATTTCACGTGACTTAAATGTGAAAAATGTGTTTCCAGTTAATTTTTGTGAAATATTGCTTTATCGAATCATCTGAAAAATCACCTCCTGAAAGCGTAAAAACATTTTTGCAATATTTGAGAGTTTTTCCAAAACACACGTTTTTCCATTCCTCTTTAACCCTAAAGGTTACGTCACAATTTCAAATTGTGCATTAAGCAGGTTAATGGAAACAGAACTGTTTGAGTGCACATTCTTAGAAAAAAGGTTAAAGCTATAAATATTTCCAATCTTACAGATTTTCATGTGGAAACATCTAAGAAAGCCAGAAACCCTTAACTTCCTAAACCTGCCCCATTTTTCAGCAGTGTATTGCTGCATGCATAATTATATTCTTTCATATTCACAAATGTTCTGCTGTTGCTTAAACTGCTATCTTCAAATTATGGTTCATTGTTATGATTTCTCTTGTGCTCTTGTCATTTCATTTATGCAGAAAGTTTATGCATTTCTATTAAATATTCCTGCTGTGGTTACAGTGAAATGAAGCTCCTGGAGCTTGAGGTGAAAGATTTATTTTTAAAATAAAAAATAAAACCTTGCCTATAAACAGCACCAATCAGTCTCACCTACGGTCTTATCAATGTAAAACTTCCCAAGTTCATTGCCTGTAGTGATACTGTAGTAGATCTCAGCATTGACACCAATGTCTTTGCTGGAGGCAAAGACCCTCAACAGCTCTGTTCCCACAGCAACATCCTCAGGCACTGTAACAGCATAGTTCTGCTTCTGGAAAACTGGTGGGTTATCATTCACATCCAGAACCATGATGATGAGGTCCACCTGTGTGGTTAGGGAGCTGGCTGCCCCTTTGTGGTCTGCAGCCTGGACCCTCACCCGGTACGAGTCTTGGATCTCTCGATCCAAAGGCTTCTCCAGAATTACCACTCCAGAAAAGAGGTTAATGGAGAAGACACCATTAGCAGAGTCCACTAGAGAGTACATGATTCTTCTGTTCAGGCCTGAGAGACACAGAGTAGACACAAACAGACCATTTTGAATCGCTTTGACTTTTTGAAGTTATTTTCAATGTGTGGCTCACTATGGGACTACACTTAATCCATGCCTGAACGTACTTTCACATATGCAGTTTCTAGTTTCTTTGATTTAAACCCTGATGAGCTTTCTTCCTTGGTGCAGGTAATTTAGGCAAACATGAACACAGGAATCCCTACTGCATGACATACAGGTCCTTCTCAATAAATTAGCATATTGTGATAAAGTTCATTATTTTCTGTAATGTACTGATAAACATTA
>JAQQZX010000009.1:9016163-9035740 GCA_030068355.1 Notoglanidium maculatum | reverse complement strand
CTCGTCTCACTGTACACTGTATTACATGTATATGGTTGAAATGACAATAAAAGCCACTTGACTTGACTTGACTTGATGACAACAGTCTCGAGTATTATGCACAACTGGGCAATAGGGAAAGGTAGCTTGATGTAAGCCTGTTCTCACAACAACAAAACATCTAAGCCCACCTAAATCACCAAGACCATGTGGCAAAAGGTGTTATGGTCTGGTGAGACAAAGACAGAACTTTTTGGGCATAATTCTTAAAGAAAAGCAAAAACTAGACAGCTCATCACCCAAAGAACACAATACCCATTGTGAAGCATGGTGGTGGCAGTATCATGCAGCTGCTTCTCTGCACCTGGCACTGGAGCTTTAATCAAGATAGTGGGAATCATGGAAAGCTCTAAATACCATTCAGTTTTGACACAAAACCTGCAGGCCCCTGTTAGACGGCTAATGATAAAGAAATGACCCGAAGCAAAAATCCAAGTTAAAGGAATGGCTTCAGAAGACAAAGATCAACCTTTTAGAATGGCTCAGTCAGAGTGCAAATCTCAATCCTATTGAAAACTTGTAGAATGACTTGAAGAGTTCTATACACAGGAGATCCCCTGACAACTTGATAGATCTAGAGCATTTTTGCAAGGAAGTTTTAGTTAAGTTGAGTGGACTCTCCGTGAAGCAAGAGGGGAGAATGACATCAACCTCATAAAAGGGGGGAGAATGATGTACACAGTGAAGCAGGGAGATGAGGGACATCCAAAACAGAGCAAGGAGGCAGAGTGATGTCCTCAGCTGAGCAGGGAGGTAGGGCAATATCTGAAGTGGAGCCAGATGGTGAGGACACGCACTGTGATGGTGTCCTCTGTGGGACAGGGAGTGTGAGAGATGACCTTCACTGGATCGGGGGCCTTCTCCACAAGCCTTCTCAAGGAAAGCCAGGAAAGAATAGTCTTCTCCTTGCCTCAATCCAGTCCTGCTCCCACTAGGAGGTTCCCTCAGTTAACATGCATAAAAATTCTCCTGCAGCTATCTTCGGAGGTCTAGCTGTCTGTCAGGTAAGCTGAGTGGAGGTGAATGCAGGTGCAAAATAGTTTAATTTTCTTAAGTTTAAGAACACATAAACAAACAAAGACAACCTATGAGCATGAGAATTTTGTTGCTGATATATCACATTAAAGGTGCAGAAATATCTGACCAAGGTTACTGACAAAAAAAAAGCATGTGTCCTTAACATAAAACCCTATACGAAAAAGGGTAATTGAATGTGAGAATTCAGTTCAAGAGCAATATGGATTTTTATGGGACTTCAAATTAATAACGAATTAAAAAAAAGAGAGAGATTACAGATGGGTTTCTAAATGTATTGGCCTCCAGTGGTAGATTTCAGCACCAGTGGTATTGTCTGTGGGAGTAGGTATCCAACAGAGATAACTCCAAGGACACACAGTACAGCAAAATAAAAAATACCTAAAGTGGCACCAAAAGCCTTCTAAAAAACAAAGTCTGTGCTTATGAGTCTCCCTAAAAAAAAAAAACACCAAACAAGACTGGTCTAACATTTGCCAAAAAAACCCAAAAAACCGCACGTTTATTGTGCTACTAAAACAATGTTCTCATGAAAACCATGAAAATCACACTAAAACATCTTAACTGTGGGAAACATTTTACTCAAAAAGTGTTCATTTTTTAGCTGTTTACTCAAAAAAGGATGTTACAACTGGCCATTTTGGCAATTATGTTCACCATATACTCAATAACTTAAATGTCTGCTATCTAGGCTTCTGCACACAACACATTTTTTTTTATCAGTTTACTGAAAAAGAATTGGTTTCCAAGTATCATCTTTACCAGTGTTAGTATCGATGTAGAAGTCTTCAACTCCAATGCCAAATAAGGAGTACTGAATTTCTGCATTGGTGCCAATGTCTGAGTCTGTAGCCCCAATGATCAGAATTCCATAATTAATGGGTATGTCCTCTGGAAATGAGGCAACGTATGTAGGCTGGTGAAACAAAAGTAAAAATAACAAAAATATTTGTTAGTGGTTAAAAGACTAATAAGTTAACTGTTTTGTAATAAGGATAAAGCACTTAAAGATAAGTATAAAGATAAAGGAATGAATGAATAAATTAATGTTTATTAATGCATACTACTGTATTAAGCAATGTTTAATAAGGTACTCTTATTGTAAATCGTTTCTAAGTTGTGTGTACATTTTATAAATATAAATTTGTTAGTTTAATAAATATAAAATTATTGAATTAATATTTTATTGTTACATTGTATCATTTATTATTATCATTTTATTTATTTATTTATTTATTTATTATAATTACATAACTAATCAGTAAAGCTTTGTACAGTGTTAATTAAGGTTTATTAAAGTATCTTTATTAATATATAAAATTGCTTAATAATATTTTAGCTATCATTACTATCATTATTTAAAGACTGTGTAAAGCAGTAAAACTGTGCTGTATGTGTTCTGAGGTTATAACCCCACAGAAAAATGTTACTAAACATCCAGTCAAATTTGAATGATTAAAAAAAATCACGAAGTGTATATAATTAGGTTCCAAAATCATGAAAAAATAAGCAGGATTATCTTCTCTGAGATGCTGGGGGAAAAGCACTGACACTATGCCCAATCGCGTCAAACAACACCCAAGCATACTTTATTATGTTCAACCACTGGCTGAAAGTTTACATTATGGCTGAGTTGAACTGCATAAAATTGGAAATCAATGTCAGGATTACATCTTTGAAAGCCTGTACTCTCTCCCATCAGAGATCATGCTTACTGAAAAGCCCAGCAAGAACTGCTGCACAAGCTGGGATATGGGCTAGGTTACGGGCTAACCCCACAAGCTATCTGTTTGCTCCAGTGTCCATATACCATGGCAGTTGTGCTAAGAACCAAAATGGCACCATTTTGGATCCAGAGTGGCCACTACGTGTTAGTGCCACACCACTATCTTGGACATAAAGTAAGTTTAATAACTCACAAACGAGTGGGAGAACCACCGGTGCTAACGCGCTCCAATGTTTATAAGTTGTAGTGTTAGGGGAGAGGTTATGCTAATTAGTTGGCTCCAGTGCGTCATCAAGTCACCACTTGTGGCCTGCCAAAAAAATCTGGAAATAGATGAAAAACTGTTGAAAAATTTCAAAATATGATGAAAACCTGTTTAGCGGTCTACCTCCACAATTCAGTAATAATATAGTTTACAGTATTTTTTCCGTAACTATTTGCCCAGATGAATAAGGTGTGTAGAAACAAATCTCTGAATTTGCTATACACAGCCTTTAATGGGTAAAAGACGTATTACAATGCCTACTACTGCATTTAGTAATGTGTATTAATGTTCCCTTATTATTATTTTTTTTTTTTATAGTTTTTTTTCCTTTTTATTTAGGTTAATGGATGATTGTTTTATTATTTATGTTATGGTACTGACAAATTCAAGCAATTGTCTGACATTGGTAAACTTGGGAAAGTACATCAAAAGATTTCAGTGTACAGTAAGACAAATTTCAGATTTTATTTACTACCCAACACAAAGGTTAAATAATTTTAAGTATACAACAAGAAGGGTTTAGCAGCCCTGAATTTGCACCATTTGTGTAGAATAAAACATATATTTGAACCACAGTTTATTAAATTAGTTTTAGATTAGATTTTTAACACTTTCAGCTATTTTGGCAGAGACTTTAAAGGTGAAAGCAAAGTAATAATTATCAAATGCCCAGATAACACTTCCATTTACATTCCCCAGTTCCTTTTATGTGTAAGTATTTACCTAGCAAATATATGGTAAATTATAGCATATTTACTTATTACCACAGGTAATAAGAAAGTAAGTAAATACAGAGAAACTATCACTTAAAAACTAAGAAAAATCTCCACTAGTGTTTCAGCTGTACTTTCGCTGTATTCCTTTAACATTCCCCTATTAGTGTTAAGGTTCAGATTAAGTTTAGAGTGAGGGTTAGGGTAATAGTGGAGATTTTTCTTAGTATTTTGGCTGTAGTTTCTCTGTATTTACCTATTTATTACCTGTGATAATTACCAAATAATGTAATATAATTTAATTTATTTACAGGTTAAATATTTAGTAATTAGGAGACTGTAAAAGGAAGGGTCACGAAATGATACCATGTATGAGGGAGACATGCTTGACAAGTATGTTTTAACAAATGTAATTTTATTTTACCCACACCTGGTTACATATGGGGTTGTTGTCATTGGCATCCATGATGATGACCTCTACAATCACCTGGGTGGCAAACAAGCTGTCACAGGCAGTGATATTGAGTAGATATTGATCCTGTTTTTCCCTATCCAGTGGCTGCTTCACAGACAACTTCCACACTCCTTGCTCAGAAGTTAATGCAAACACCCCCCCAGGGTTCCCTCCTGGGCCAAGGAAACCACCACCAGAAAGAAATATTTCCAATTTAGATAATCACAGTAATAAATATGAATCTGTAACAGGTCTAATTTTATCCCAGAGGGCCGGTGTGGCTCAGGAGCACCTCTGTTTCCAGCTGTATAGTCAGCTGAAGTTGTTCTTCAAGGAGCTATTACGTGTAAACTCATATTTAGCTGGAACAAATACCTGCAGACACACCGGCTTTAAAAAACCTCAGAAAAAGTAATTAATAAATACATTGGAAAAAATAGCTCTATGTGCCATATCCTTACTCACATAAGGATATGGCACATAGAGCTATTTTTTTCCACATGCCTTGCCTTTTTACTCCTCAGTTCATTATACTATTTATACTAATTATAATTATACATCATGCTACAAAGGCCTAGCTTAATACATACCCGTGATATGAAGGCTGACGAGCCTATTCTGTTCAGAGGTATCTGAGTCTCTGGTGCTGAGAACAGACACGACTTCTCCTATTGGGACACTCTCCCGTACAGCAGCCCTGTAGTAGTCCCTCTCAAAGACTGGAGGGTTGTCATTGATGTCAGCAATGGCAACAGTAACTACGGCAGTAGAAGAGAGAGAGACTGTCTCCCCTAGATCTGAAGCAACCACGCTGAATGTGTAAGATGGACATATTTCATGGTCCAAGTCTCCAAGAGTTGTGATCCATCCAGTTTTACTATCAACTGCAAACATGGTATTGATAGTAGAGTTTCTCTCAGAGGTTTGTTCTTTCTCATGATTGAAGATTGATCCAAGGCTGTAGGTAACCTGGCCATTTGAGCCCCAGTCGGGGTCCAAAGCATGCACCCGCATGACCCTTGTACCTACAGGAATGCCCTCCATTACCATAGCTATGTATGAGTTTGTATCAAAGGAAGGCTTATTGTCATTCACATCTAGGACTTTCACTTCCATATCAACTACAGACATGGATTCTACTAATTCTACTCTCATGGCGGCAGACACTTTGAAACAATAGATGTTGACCAATTCATAGTCTAATGTATTAGTAAGCCTGAGAACCCCAGTTTCTCTCTCCATTGTAAATATTTTCCCCTTATTGCTCTCTACTGTTTCCCCATTTACCAGAGCAAAACTTGCTGTCTGACCTGGGTTCAAGTACACTGAACCTATGGCTGTCCCAATTGGTGTATCCTCTAGCACAGTAAAGGAGTATTGGGGCTGAGTAAATGCTGGTATGTTAGCATCTGGTGGCAGTACATGGATGAATGCAGACACCAGTGAGTGCTTAGAAGGGGTTCCTCCATCTGTGGCCTTGACAAAGAATGATAGAACAGTTCCTCTCAAATGAGCCATGCTTCCCTTTGTGACCATCCACCCACTATCAGGCTCAATTTCTAACACATCCACTAGAGGAAGCCTTGCCTCACTGTACAGTGAATAGGTCACCTTGCCATTGTCTCCAGCATCTGGGTCCTGAGCCTGTATCTGAGTCACAAGTGTACCAATGGCTATATTAGCTTTAATGCTAATCCTATACTCTGCAGCCCTGAAGAGTGGTGCATTATCATTCTCATCTATTAGCATTACTCTAACACTACAGAAGGAAGCTCTTCCACCCCCATCCAGAGCCATTACTATCAGCACAATGTCCCTATTCATTGGATTCTCTCTGTCTAATTTTTGGGCAGTGATAATCACTCCATCTGCTCCTATAATAAAAAGAGTCTTTCCAAGGTCATTGATAAATGAATACATTATCTGACCAAAAAGCCCGGAGTCCTCATCTGTGGCCTGCACCTGAATAACCTTAGCTCCTGTAGGTACATTCTCTTGCATCTCAGCAAGGTAAAATCTCTGGCTAAAGACTGGGCTATATAGGTTAGCCCCCAGTATCCTGATGTTTACCTGTGCTGTACTAGTGAACACTCCATCTGATGCAGACACATTGAGCATATATATCTGCTGCATGCGCTGCAAACGTTGGTGCGACAATGAAATGACTCCTGTTTCCGGGTCCATTAAGAAGTTCATCCTATCATCTCCAGAAAGAATGCTATATCTTAACCTGTCAAAATCAGAGATGTCCACATCAGAAGCCTGAACACAGGTTACAAAGTGCCCTTTGGGAGCAAGTTCATTAACAAAAGCTTCGTAGAGTGGCTGGTTAAAGGATGGAGGGTTGTCATTTGTGTCATTTACTAAGACAGTAACCATGACCTCACTGCTCTGGGCTGGAGAGCCATTGTCTGTTGCTCGGACAACAAAGCTATAGCGTTGGGTAAGTTCATAGTCCAAAAGGCGGGCTGTAACAATAAGACCAATGGCACTGTCAATGTCAAAGTAGTCTGTGCAGTTCAACGCATCTGTGAGAATCTCATAGTGAATAGCAGAATTTTCAGATTCATTGTCTGTTGCCAAGAGTTGTACCACTGAAGTCCCTGTCATTGAGTTCTCAGTCAGAGTAACAGTATATGAGGCTTTCTCAAATACAGGTGCATTGTCATTCACATCTAAAATATCAATGTTAACATCCACCTCTGATGTAGCTCCAGTAAACATATCAGTAGACCTGACTATTAACTTGAAATAGGGAGTAGCCTCATAATCTAATGGGAAAATTACACTAATCACACCACTCTCAAAACCAATGTCAAACTGAAGAGAGGGATTCCAATTCACAATGGTGTAAATGATGCTCTGTCCTTTAGGACTCACAGCATTAATCTTTAGAATTGGGGTTGGCACAGGTATATCCTCTCTAACAGAAATACCGTAAAAAGTTTTGTCAAAAACAGGCATGTCTTTGTTAACTACTGTGACTGAGAGCTCTACTGCAGTGAAAAGGGATGGGTAGCCAGCATCACGTGCAAAAATAACCAGTGAGTACTCAAAATTGGACATCTCTACTTCAAAGGTTCTTTGAAGAGTGAGTTCACCTGTTGTACTGTTTAGCTCAAAATATCTATGCTCATCCTCAAGCTCATAGGAAACCATCCCATTTATTCCTTTGTCCAAGTCTATGGCTGAAACATGAAATATAGATGAGCCAATTTGTGCATCAACCTGCACTGCAGCATAATATGGTAGGCCAACAAACTCAGGAGCATTATCATTGACATCTTCCACTTGCACTTGTACAATCACCCTGGCAACCCTCAACCAGTCATACTCACGACTCGCCTCCACCACCAACTCATAGATCTCTTGCTCTTCACAATCAAATGAGATTCCTGTGGTTTGAATGACCCCAGATGTGGGTCCAATTTTAAAGTGGATCCCTGCATTTAATACTTTATATTTGATTGGCTCATTCAGATGGTTTCCTATAGCATTGACCACCATTACGGTAGATATGTTTGAGGTGTTCTCCAGCACAGATGAGAAGTATAAAGGCTGACTAAACAAAAGGCCACTGTCCATTGCCTCACGTACTATTACTGTCACAAGAGCAGTGCAGGAGTAACGCCCATCTGAAGCCTTTATGTTGAAACAGTAGCGATCTTGGGACAGTTTGTTGTTTTTGACTGTGAGGATGCCTGTGCTGGGATCAATCGCAAAGGGCTCCAAACTGTTGTCAACAAAATAATAAATTGAATTCGTATTCATGTCAGGGTCAGATGCCTCCACTCTCAAAATCTCTATGCCAGAATACGTAGGAAGCAGAACAACAGTGTCATAGGTGTACTGAGAGAATCTGGGAGGAGAATCATTGATATTTACAACCTTAATTAAAACTTTAGCTGGACACTCTGCAGCCAACTCTGGGTTACCACTATCCCTGACATTGACATGAAAGTAAAATTCACTAAAGGTCTCATAGTCCAGATTGGCAATGTTTCTGATTGATCCAGTACCAGAGTCAACAGTGAAAAATAAATTAGCCATGTCTTCAACAATTTGAAAGACTAATAGAGAATTCTGGTTCCTATCAGAATCAATGGCTTGGATCACTAGAGGACTTCCATCCTCACCTAAAACCACACTGTTGATGGGGGCTGCTTCACTAATGCTCCCTGAGTAGCACAGCTGTTGAAATGCAGGTGGATTATCATTCTTATCAACCACTTCAATGTTAAGTGTAGCTTTGGAACCAATTCCTGCCATGTTGACAGCTTGGATAACCAATATGTAGGATGCCGTGGTTTCAAAATCTAAGGACTTCTGAGTCACAATTACACCTGTGTAGCGGTTGATTCCAAAAGTCTTCTCATTATTCCCCTGCACTATATCATAAATGAGTTCTGAGGGACTTATGGCTGTGATATTAGTAATAAAGGCTCCAACAGGCACATTCTCAGGGATCTCAGCTTGGTATTCTGTTTGGGCAAATTTGGGACTAGAGAATTTTGAGAGTGAGATGGCAATTCTGGTAGTGGCTGTTGCACTTTGTGCTGGATTGCCTCCATCCATGGCACGAACAGTAAGGCTGTAATGGTCAACAAACGTGAAGTCCAGCTCTCTGGCCACTGAAATGGTGCCAGACAGTGAATCAATTCCAAATGCACCTCCTGTGTTACCTGAAAGAAAACAAGTCATTTACTATACTAGAGTACTGAATAAAGACACAGTACTGTGCCAAGAGCCTTGAATCATCCTATTTTTCTTTTAGTACAAATTTTGTTATAGATATTTATTTTATGAATTCTTCATCATTGAGCCAGTGCAAAAACATTTTAAATTTCCAAACATTACTTTTCTAAAAAATAATTTTCATTTGAAAAATATCTGTGTCAGTAAAGAAAGCAACATATTCTGTAAGAGACCACTTTTCAGACAAAAAAGAAGAAAAAAAAACACCATGAAGGCTACTGGGTTTTGCTGCAGGAATCTCCAGAAGAACTGTAGCAGATTCTCCAAGATATTCTTTAAAACTTTCTAGCTCATTGTATGTACTATTTAAGAGGGTTGTCACATGACATATTATCTTTGTTTACTTTATTACTGTTTACTGCAATATGTAGTATTTTTCTACATATTCTACATTAAAGTAGAAAGATTTAATGCCATTATTTTTGAACTCATCTTTACTTTATTAAAAAACAGAGTGGCTCAAGACTTTTGCACAGTGATGTATGTATATTAATAGCAGACATAACTGACAACAAATGTCATATATTCAAATGACATTGTTAAATCAATCAGGGGACATGAAACTAGAGTTTTAATCAATATGTCCACCTGCTTCAATGGAGTATACCAGCTCTTTGTTCCTCCCTGTGTCTCTGTCCAAGGCTGAGACCTGTACAACAGGTATCCCAAGAAAAGCAGAGTCAGTTACTACCCCATCATACACTGTCTGTGTAAAAAATGGACTGTGGTCATTGGAATCCTCTATATTCACAATGATACGAGCCAGGTCTCTGTAGTAGGGGAATTCCTGGTCTTTTACCTACAGAAAATATGAAGGCTCACTGAGATATAGAAAGGGACTTAAAAGTGTGAAAATGGTTACTTTAAAAAAAATAAACAAACAAAAAAACAAATACCCCCCACAATTCAACAATTAAAATTTTCCATTATATTTTTTGCGGAAAAATTACAATTAAAAGAAAATTTTATTACCAAAAAATGCAACATTTATTTTCCTATTTGTATCAACTTAAATATTCTTTTTGTTAAATAATTTTTTTTAATAACCAACAACAATTGTTTAAAATTATGTAAAATACTGGACTATATTAGCCTATTAACTAAAAAAATTACTTTTATTAAACATAAAAAACCCCAAATTTTTTCTTAAAATTTAAAAAAGGTTATACATAAAACAACAACCTCCATTTGCTCCTCTTTTATTTAGCTTTGGCCAATCTGTAAAAACATATCTCTGATTTCTTTTTGAAAATGTTTGGAAATGAGCACAAAAGCTCTTTCCCATTTTAGATCTGTCCTTTTTGTGTTTTAACAGCATTAGAGCTGTTACTTTTGCCTATGGTGACATCACGTGTATTCCCACTATTGTACGTTATTGCACCCTTTGCTGTCTAAATAACACAATTACACCTTAGGAAAACCTAATAGATGAATCTCAGTTCATTTCTATTTTCATCAGTTCAAATCATCATACATTTTTTTTTATCATAAATTGTCAATGCATGGTATATCATTACATGCCTAGTAATTACTGAATCACATGCTTTAAGGTAAATAGCAAGACAAAAAGCCAGTATGTATTTACATTTCAAGGAATGTAAATTTAATTTTGTCTTACCATAATAGTAAGGATATGCTGAGTGCATGCCTCATAGTCCAAAACATCAGCAGTGTAAATGACACCAGTGCCAACATCAATACGAAACATGCGCATACTGATCAGATCCACAGTACCATGAATAGAATAACTCAGCTTGGCTCGTTCATCACTATCTGTGGCTTTGATACCCAGAACCTCAGTGTTCACTGGTGTGTTCTCCATAACGGAGACCTGATATACAGGTTGGGAGAAAACTGGGGTGTTATCATTGCAGTCCAAAACTCTGATATCAACCTGGAATTAGAAACAGTGGAAGTCAGCATGCCAAAATATCTATATTACTGCATGATAAAGCTGACTGTAAGATTTAAATTTATTATTTGTATGCATGCATACCATTGACCATACTGCATACTGTTTGAAAATGTCAAAATTAAGTGACCTCCCTCTTTAACGTCTTGAGTTCAATGTCACATCCTAGTCCACAGCACTTTTGGTCAGGTTTTCGAGGGCCAAGCCTCACAAGCTTATCAAGCACCAGCCCAATCAATTATCGACACAAGAGTCTCATTTACCTAGTGCAATTATGTTCTGTTAGAGTAGTTAATTTTCTTAAGTATTATAATTGTTTAGGCAGGCATTCCAAGCATCATGTGTGATTTATTTGAACAAGATTTATTTATGTATTTGCCTCCTTCATTATCTTTGCCTGTTTTCCTGTTTCAGGAAATTTATTTATTTATTTAATATCTATTGGGTCTCTCAAGTACCCTCTTATCAATATATTGAAACTAGTTTTGACTGCCCCAGTGGATTGTGGACTGGTTGTCAAACTTTAATACTTTAACACTTAGTGAATGAATCTTTCATCTTTATATATATTCAGATTCATTTATATATACAGTATACAGTGTATGTATGTAAAGGATTTGCGTCCTTGTTATAAATAAATGCATTACATCCAAAGAGTATTTAAAAGTATGTTATATGGCCAAACATATGTGGATTCCTGACCACCACACCCATTGCAAAACCATGGCCATTAACATCGAGTTGTTCCTTCCTTTTGATATTAAAGCCTCCACTCTTTTAGCAAGGCTTTCCACCAGATTTTGGAATGTGGCTGTGGGAATTTGTGCGCATTAATTCACAAGATCTTTGGTAAAGTCAGGCATTGTTATGAAGTAGGAAGTCCTGGTTGATGTTTCAATTCACCCAAAGGTGTTTGGTGAGGTTAAGGTCAGGGCTCAGGCCACTTGAGCTCTTCCACATCAGCCTTGGCAAACCATGTCTTTATGTTGTAGTCCATATGATGGCATTGCCATGACGAAACATGTTTGGGCCCTTTAGTTCCAGTGAAGGGAAATCTTGATGCTACAGCATACAAAGACATTCTTTATAATTTTGTGCTTCCAGCTTTGTGGCTTGCATATGTGGGAAGGCCCACATATGTGTGTGACGGTCAAGTGTCAACATACTTTTTGCCAAATAGCACACCTAATGCAAATAAAGGAAACATAAGTAAGTAAAGAAACAGGCTTTACATATCTAACCTGCGTCGTTGCTGTGTTTGTTCCATCAGTCACCTGAACAGTGAAGTTGTAAAGTGACTGATTTTCTGCATCCAGAGGCTTCACCAAAACTATAGTTCCCATTCCCCTCTGGATGTCAAATGCTTCATCATAGTTTCCTTTTACTAATAAATAAATGAATATAAAATATCTTTAAAGCAGCTTAGCAAGATGTTATATTTATTATATTATGATAATCAGTAGTTGAGGCAGCATTATTCTACCAACATACTGATTTAGTATTTTTTCCACATCTATGGGAAATGCAATTTCCATGCTGCAAAGCTCATCATCAAAGTTTTATGGACTTCATAGCATCAGCCACTGTATGCTTGCATCTTTCTCATCAGCTATGGTCTCATATCTCAATCTGCCACAAACAGCTGCAATAGGTTCAGGCTTTCCTTGCCCCAGTTCCTCAAATCATTAATTCCAGTCCACTCTGAAGCATCAGGGCATTTTTAGTATTCATTGCATATGTCTTATCCAATTTCACTCAATTTCCATCGTACTTAACAGAGATCAGAGGAAATGGATTCTGGCAGGTGTCGAGTATTCACTGTTTACTGTAACAAGGGTTGTGCATTTGCCCTAAGCAAACTGACGTCTTATAGCAAGTATCAAAAAGTGGTAACACAAGTAAAATAAGAATAGATTTTCTCTCACCTGTGCTGGTTGTGCAGTTTCTGACATGATAAATTTGGGGAATGTAAAACATCTCCTGTGATGTCTCACCTTGTCAAGTTGAAGCCAGAGAGAAAGCAAAAGTAACCGATGTAAACAGGAAGAAAAAGTGAAATAACATTAAAGTCAAACATCACAAAAGACATGTCAAGGAAAAAGGTATATAGAATCAGGCAACAATTTCACCACAGCTAACAGACATCAAGTCTTTCTCTAGAAACGAATAAATAACAATACCAACATTGTAAAATACTTGACAAATTGTATGTAGCCATGCAGCAAACAATGTTTCAAACCAGAATCAGATTCATCCATGCAAAAGCTCACCAATGATATCAAACCAGAGGGGTGTTTCTGTTTGCCGTACAAAGATGGTGCCCACATTTTCAAAAACTTTAGCCTTCTCTGTGATAGTAAAGTTATAGCTAGACACCATGAATTGCAAGGCGTGTGGCAAAGGCAAAAGTTTTCTGATCCACTCGATGCGTAGCTGTACAGTTGACAACCTCTGTGGGATCCCATTGTCTGTGGCTTTTATCTGCAGAGTATGGAGAATGCAAAATGACAAGTGTACAACAGGCAGCAACTGACTTTGGTAACAGAAAATAGAGAAGGTGATATATTACGTTTGAATTATGTTGTGGAAACCACAACAGGTTGTCTGCCTGATAACATTGTCATGTACCGTGAGGATGTCATAAGTCCCTGCTGTAACCATCTTTCTGGAATACACCATTGCAGTTTTGCTATCAATGAAGAACTTCCCATCTTCATTTCCATCCACTATGCTGTATGTGAGTTCTGCATTAGGACCTTCATCCAAGTCGTACGCAAAGACTCTATAGACAGGATCGCCACGTTTGTTTCGGTCCCGCTCTGGGAGATTTACGCAGTAGGCTCTCTGGGGGAATTCTGGTGTGTTGTCATTCTCATCCAGAATATGCACTATTACCCACACTGTGGACTGCCTGGAGACACTACTCCCATCTGTAATGGTAACCTGAATGCAGATCATAATTTCCAAACAGTTGTACTGGTAGAAAATACGTAAGGAAGCTGAAAATTGTTTTCCAATAAAAAAAAAAAAAACAACAACATAATAGTAAAAAATATTGCACAATTCACAGTTTTTGTTATAACCATCCATTACATTAACAAAATTCTAACTACATTACAAAATTCTAACTATATAACTATCTAACTCCTAAATTAGAGCATTATATGTTAGATGTGTATAATTACTACAAAATGTAAAACTAACTAAAAACCAAGTAGTTTTACACTACTGATGAAAACACTTAGAAACCAAATTTCATGCTATTAACAAATTTAATGTCCATTATCCCCTTAAAAAATACTACCAAAAAATACGTCTAAATGAAACATAATTGTTCCCTCAAACATAATTGTTAAACTGTAATTCTGTAAGCAAACAAACAAACAAAAAAAATGTAAATGAATTAATGTGGACGAGTCAAAAATTAACTTAAGTTCAGGAGAAAGACCATGCTTGAATCTTCATCTTTATTTATTATAAATAAATAAATAAATAAATAAATAAGTTATTTGCCAAAATCATGTGCAGGTAACGTTTAGGCAGTTTGTTGTCCAAATATACAAGACATATTCTCACATTCACCACTTTCATGCTTCCTTCCACATAAATACTTCTTCCGTATAAAATGCTCATATGTACATTCAAATATATGAGACATAAAATAAGGTTTGGATAATGGCTTAAACACCAGCTCATAGTTTCTGCTCTTGCCCTTCTATTAGATATGCTCTATCACACAACTGCGAGTGAAAGGCCTAGGGGAAATGATCAGCATAATGGCACACAAAATCTCTTGATCTCATTTACAATGGGATTTTTGAACAATAGCAGAAGGGTTCAAAACTACACATGCAGTGCAAAAAAACTGTTTGTTTTCCACTGAACCTTTGCAAAGAGAAAAGGAATCATAGGGAGTATACACATTATGGTTCTGCAACACTGTACCACCCTGATCAGTTAATCAGTTAGCACAACGTTCACTAGGCATATGAAAATTTGATGATTGCATGTGTGTTGTAATAAAGAATAAGCGTGCATATGTAGTACCATTCCTCCCTCATTTTAGTTTGTCCCTTCATGGAATCCACATCTATAACCTAATTAAAAGGCATTAGAGGCTGCATAGTAATGACACTTATTTTGCATTATATCCATGCTGTCCTACTTTAAATAATCAATAGCACATAGAAGGCACTTTTCCTATAAATTCCCTACATTCTTTGAGCTGATGGATCTGCTCATGAAACAAACCACCAAACAAATAATATATAGACTGTGTATTGTTAAAGTAAAATCTAGAAACATATACACAGTATTACATTGAAATGCAGGCTGTTTATGTCAGACAATTCAGTTAATTCAATTCAATTAATGTCAGACCTTTTCCACGGTTGTGTCATCATATCCGATTACAAATAATAGCATTCTGGTTGCCACTTTGAGCATTGTTTAGTTACTGAAACACATGAGTGACAGCAACTGTCTATTAATAGTATATTCTGGATTAAAGTACTGTATGTGGTAAATGGCTAACTAAATTTTTCACACTTGGCTAGGCAGCTAGTTAATTTACATCGGTGTAGGTGCTAATGCAGGTGCATGAATAACTAGCTAGCTAGCTAGCATTAGCAACAATCAGGTCATTTGCAGGGCACAATGTGTGTGTGTATGTGTGTGTGTGTGCTGTATGTTGGCTCGCTATCAGTTAGCTGTTCTGTTCAAATAGTCTGTTCGAACTGAGAGGTTATAGCCTGATGTTTTATCTGTTTTTGTCCAGTGGTTTTCAAGTAGACTGATTCTTTGAAATACTGGCTACAGATATATGTGCTGCCTTTTAAAATGCTTCTTAAAATGCTTAGAACAAGCCATGTCTTCCCTCAAGCATGGTGAGATATGAGTGAAACCTTTAGTATAGATGTTTGTTGGAATTATTTGTGCTTTTGACACTGGAATGATTGAAAGCTGTATTTGCTGATTCTTACAACAAGTTTTGAAACCCTATTTAAGCTTCCACATTTAAAAACATAGAAGTATGAAAAAGGTCTATTGGATTTACTCACATGGTATATCGGGAAAAGTCTTAATATCATGAATTACTTCTTTGCTAAGTGGCATCCTGTAACTTATAATTATACTATGTAAGGACACAGATAAATACCTCCAGAAAGTGTTCAGCTTGCTGCTCTCTATCCAGTTTTCTGGAAGTCGTAGTGATGAGACCTAAATGAAACAAATTCTTGTCATTTAACAATGTACAGTCCAACATTTTAAATAATCAATCCGTCATAATAAACATTTTGTGGCAAAAATTAGAATGACCAACAAAATCAGAATCAGAGGTAATTATCCATATGCAACTTAACATAATAATACATCACAATTTTAAAAACAAGCTTGTGTATGAAGGGGGAGGGAATGGACAGTATCCTCTGGAGCTCAGGGGGCTGCTTGCACAGACGTTACAGATGGCATGAAGTAGGCGTTTCCTCTTTTTTTTCTGAGCCCCCTGTGGCCTCTGCAAAGCTATAAAACCACCCCCAGAGAGTTTGAGACTAGAGAGACACTAAAATCAGAGCTTTTCTTTGACTGTTAGGACATCTGAAAAGAGACAGATTCTAAATAAATAAATAAGAACATATCAAAGTTTGGCCCACATTCCTGTGGATACTATAGATAGAGTGAGTAGCTAAAAAAGGAAGAAGATGGCATAAAAAGCATGTCCATGTCCAAATGCATGTCCAACTCATGTTCATGTTATAATTTTGAAACTGTGGCTACAAGGAATAGTGTAGTGCAGATGAACATGGCATGTATTCCCAATTGTGTAACACCCAGATCCAGAGAGACTCCATTAAACAAATTACAACAGCTGCGAACTGGCAGCACACTCATGCACACAAAGTGTCTACAAACAGAGCATTAAAGTCATGAAGAAAATTTATTACAACAGAAAAGACATGGGCCAGAAGAGCCCAAGGATGTAACTAATACTAAAAGGAAAAAAGGGATTAACAACCTGCAGCATCAAGCTAGCTAGAAAAAGCTACAAGTGAACAAGTACGTTAAGGAATAACTCTATAAACAGTAATCATTGACCCACACTAAATCAAAAACATAAATGTAAAAATGTCTCCATTTTAGTTTCTATATGTTATTGCACTAACTAAAAAGCAACACAATAATTTGTCCAAACCTTCTGACCATAATAGATCATTTTTAAAAAAGCATTTTTGATTTTCCAATATTTACTATTTTTTTATTCTTGAATTATTAATTTTCATTTGCCTGTTAGGATGTTGTCTCTTCCTCAGTAGCCTTGTTCCTGAATTACACTTTCATAGCAGGGGAATTTCCACAAGGGGAACAACGTCCATCCATCCATTATCTATACCACTTTATCCATCTGGGTCACGGGGAAGCTGGAGCCAATCCCAGCATAGGGGAACAACGTAAAACTTGAAATTAAGCATATGTCTAGTTCTTCCTAAATAAACATGATGTTGGACCCAGTATGCAATTAGCCCTAGGGTACCTTGTACCACCTTAATTTACTAGATCAAAACACACACAGCATGTCACCCTATATTCTTACCATTTGTAACACTGATTTTACATGAAAAATCCTGGTGTGTCCGTAATTGTATGCCATCTGACAATACAGCCCATGGGCCTGCTTTGTTAAGTCCTCCCAGGAGGATGAATCACCATTTAATTATTTCCTTTAGCTGCACACTTTGATTATTCATGACTCATGATATATGCAGGCAGAAGTAAGCACAATCCGAGATGCAGAATAAGTTTAAGCAGGAGTACAACATATGACATATTGCATCCTATATGTGTGTGGACAAGCGTGTGTGTTAGGGTAGCGGCTTGTAGATGATCTGACACAGAAGGTAATTACTAGTCAGCTAGCAAGCACATGGATCAATACCTGTTATTGCCCATCTCTGATTGTGCTGCAACTGGCCTCATTTAACTACTACACAACATAAAACCTATGTTAAAATGCATAAGTACTCCAGAGCAATTAAACATTACGCGTGCACACACACACACACACACACACACAAACACACACACACATATGGGTCAGTGGGAAATAAGGGTCAGTGAGAAATAATATTACAAAAATCTTTTAAAAACTGTTTGAAAAGCATTCATCAGGTTTGTTAAAATATATATTTTGTAATCATGATGGTTTCATGTCATTTGAAATTATATTTGCACCAATTTATCTTTTACAAAAGGTAAGACTGAATGTGCCTGAAAATGTCAAGTGGTATAACCACAAAGGAATGAGAAATATTAATGATTTTATCCCCCTAGAGTGTATGCACTCATAAATTTTAATTTTATGCACTATTGAGTGGGGCATATGCTGAAAACACCCCTGTTTTCTAAATAATCTTTCGAAATTATGTAAAATTTCTTTTAAAAAATTCTTTTAAAAAACATGCTATTACAACTGCAATAAAGGTTTCAGCATATTAGAAATTACAGTGTATGTACAGAAATTGCAATTTTATTTCACATTAATTTTCCTTTATATCATCATATTTTTATGAAAAATACTGGTTATGCCAATTGACACAAACCAGTTACACCACCTGGCCATGTTGTTTCTATAGTCAAAGGCCAATGTTTTTTGAAGAAACTGAAACTGAAAATCAAGTATGCATTTTGGCAAGGTCATTGCAGATCAGTGTTCACTCATAATCTGTTATGAGCCACTTTTTCATTGATTGAACGTGGCATCTTTTGGGGGAAAGAGGCTCTGTTATACTGTATTAATTATGAAACAACAGAAATTTAATATATTGTTTTTTACAGGTGTAAATTTTAATCTTACTCTTGTCCTAATATTTACATCTAACATTCCTGCTATCACTGAATTCTTGGAGTTTTAGACTGCTCATGTTCAACACTAGGTGTCACAGTTCAAGTTACGTCTTTTGCTCAGCATCATAAACTACTGATTTGACAAAATTGGCCTTGGTAACACATCACTTAAGCCTAGTATTCACAAAGCATTATAAACACATTCATAAATTGTTATAAAGTATTCATTTAAACATAGTAATGACTGCATTCATAAAGTGTTACAATGTTATAGTATAAGCCCTTACAGCTTGAAGTATCAGAATGCATAATAAAATGTATTTTACCTCTTGATAATGGCACTAATAACGTCTTTGCTATATGTTAAATGCTGTTTATTACCCAAATGCTCTTTATGGAGCCATATGTGACTCCATACAAGCATTCATAATAACACTACACAACAAAGTTTTTGATTCTTGAACACTGCTGGGTGTTTCTTATAGATTTTTTGGTGCTGATCACAAATATCACATCAAAATTTACCCATCACGTACCATTTCAGAGAAATCTTCAGTTTTGTCATGATTATTTCTTATATTTGTATCCAAACATTTTTGCTCTTTTTCTCATTTTCTGTTCTCAGCCTTGGGTTGTGATCACAACCCGGAAGAGTGGCGTCTATGTTGGCTATGCAGCACACATGAAAGAAACGAATGAGAATATGGAACTGTTGCTGAAGCATGTCCAGTATACCAGGTACAACTGGAATGTCTGTGGAGATCTTAAAGTCGTTGATCTGTTACTAGGACTGCAGCTCGGCTATACAAAGTACTGTTGTTTCATCTGTGAATGGG
>JAQQZX010000009.1:8995525-9006553 GCA_030068355.1 Notoglanidium maculatum | reverse complement strand
TGGATTTAGCGCATTAAAATGATCCTAGATCAGCTATAAAAAGTTAGACCTTTTTTTCACTGTTGACCAGTGTAATAGCTTAATTTAGGCTACTTGGTTTGTGGGCAGGAACCATCAAGCACACATCTCTAGTTCTAAAAGAAGAAAGCTAAACTACAATCATGTAGCTTTGGCTGAGGAACTATCAAAGACAGAATTCACAGACCATGCTTATAGTGCTAGAAGCAGCTCCGGATTTTTTGTCCCCAATTTTTTCCAGGGTTTCCTTATGCAGAAGGAAGAAGAAAAACCCTTCTGGTTTAGACCACACTCACTTAGGGTTTAAATCTGAATACATACACAGATATGGATACAGTTACAGTGAATATAAAAAGTCTACACACCCCTGTTAAAATGGCAGGTTTTTGTGAAGTAAAAAAATTGAACTAAGATAAATCATGTCAGACCCTTTTCCACCCTCAATGTGAAATTACATTGTATAAAAATTAAGTGAAAAACACTCAGAAATATTTTAGGGAAAAATAGGATAATAAAAATAACCTGGTTGCATAACTGGTTGCACACCCCTACTCAAGACTTTGTTGAAGTACCTTTTGATTTTATCACTCCACTCAGTCTTTTAGGGTGAGAGTCTATCAGCATGGCACATCTTGACTTAGCAATATTTCCCCACTCTTTCTTCCAAAAACATTTTAGAGCTGTCATTTTAGAGCTGTGAGGGCATTTTCTGTGCACAGCCTGCCTCAAGTCTGCCACTGACTTTTAGTTGAATTCTGGTCTGGGCTCAGGCTAGGCCAATTCAAAAACATTGACCTTCTTTTGGTTAAGCCATTCCTTTGTTTGAATGTATTTGAATTTGGATGTATGGTTTGAATCATTGTTGTGATGAAAGGTGAAATTCCTTTTCATCTTCAGCTTACTAGCAGACACCTGCATCTTTTACACTAAAATGGCTGGTATTTGTAGCTTTTCATGCTTTCCTCCACGTTGATAAAAGCCCAAGTTCTGGCTGAAGAAAAGCAGCTCTAAAGCCTGATGCTACCACCAACTTGCTTCACTCTGAATATGGTGTTCTTTTGGTAATGTACTTTTTTGTGCCAAACATATCTTTTGGAATTATGAAATTTTTATAGGTTTTGGAATTATTCTCAACAGACCGTAACACATTTTGCTACAAGTAGTTTAGGGTGATGTAGCTGGTCGAACTTGGATGTTTTTTGTGTGAAAGAGTATATGCATAGAGTAATCATTACTTGTTAGATGTTTCTGCAGTTACTTTAATGTTGCTGTAGGTCTCCTGGCAGCCTCCCTGGTAAGTTTTTGTCTTGTTCTTTTGTGAAGTTCTGGAGGAACATCCTGTTCTTGGTGATGTCACTGTGACCCTCCATTTTTATTTACATTTTGTCCTTGTTTTCCCTAAAATGTTTGAGTGTTTTTCACTTAACTTTTATATGCTGTAATTTTACATTGAGGGTCAAAAAAGTTCTGACATGATTTATCTTAGTATTCTTTTGCTTCACAAAAACCTGCCATTTTAACAGGGAGGTATAGACTTTTTTGTATAGATTTCCATCCATCCATTCTCTATACCGCTTTATCCATCTGGGTCGCGGGGAAGCTGGAGCCAATCTCAGCATCTTCGGGTGAGAGGCGGGGTACACCCTGGGCAGGTCGCCAGTCCACCACAGAGCCAACACAGACAAACAGCCACACACGATAGCCCTCTCTAGTTGACATAACCTGCATGTCTTTGGACTGTGGGAGGAAACCGGAGCACCCGTAGGAAACCCAAGCATGCACGGGGAGAACATGCATACTCTGCACAGAAAGGTACCCTGGGTGACCCAGGGATCGAACCCAGGACCTTCTTGCTGTTAGGCGACAGTGCACCACTGCACCACCGTGCCGCCCTATATAGACATTTTATGCACATATTCTATATGTATGTATAGTTGAATGAAGATGCATTAAGAGAAATAGGTAGTGTCATTACCTTACACCCTTACCACACACAAATTTGAGATAACAGTGCCAAGTCAACCAATCAGAATGGGGTACTGTTTTTCATTCATGAAATATTACTCCACTACATTACAAAATTACAAAATGTAAAAGAACCACTGACCTCACCTTTAAACTCATATTTATCATATTCATAGTGTCAACAATAAGGTGACTAAAACTGGACTGAATATGGATTTTTCAAAAGGGATGATAAACCAACATACGGATTAACACAGAAAGGGTTAAGAGACAAAATCAATGTTTTAATCTCTGATGAAAACCTAAAGCCTGAATTGAAGAGGGCAGTCCACATGCACAAAACCTAAATGAGCTAAAATAAGCCTTAAATACTAATACTAATTAAACTAATACTTAAATAATGAGTTCTAAAATACGAATGTTTTCCAACCATACATTGCAGGTATGCATGAAATGCTATGATTTTTACAAATTTTCTACTGAGTTTTTGTATTTCAGATTTTTTTTTTTTAGCAAAAATAAACATTAGATTTAATGAACTACAGCATTTTCTGACATTTGTCAGTAGTACCTAGTAACCTAGTCTTTAAAAGTAAAGCGAATTTAAAAGACTATCTTTTGTGTTATCCTGTCATGTTTCTGATATCTGAAATTGATCAGACAATATTCTCCAGTACTTCGGAGTCCATGAAAATCTGACTTTTGCTTCATCTTTGCATGTCTCTGTAATTTCACAGATAATTTAATTTAAAGTCCATTTAAAATATCAGTACAATGTCACTAATCAGAAACATCTAAATTGATTTTCACTTAATACTACTTGCTAATTGCTTTGCAGATAATAACAAATATTATATATCCTTATTGTTTATGGCATTGCTTGCAATCAAATAGATGACCTAAGAGAACAAACTACCAATTACTGTTTATGTCAGTTAATGGCAACAAAAGAAAGGTTAGGTGATTAAAAGGCAGTGAAAAAACTACACTTGAATCGAGACTTGATCACAGAGTGTTGGCTGTACTTGTAAAGTAATGGCTGTAATCCAAGAAGTCACCTCACTCTGACAGACTCTTCTTAAGAGGTAGGTAATATTTTGCAGTCTTACTGTAAAATTCATTCATTCTTCAGTAACTGATTCGTCCTGGTCAAGGTCACAGTTGATCCAGAACCTATCCTGGGAACACTGGGCAAGAATCAGGAACGCACCCTGGATGGGATACTAGTCCATTGCAGAAACCCACACATTCACACTCAGTCACACATTTTTCAGAGGTAGGAGGAAACCAGAGTTCCCCAAAAGAAACCCACACAAACATGATTAGAACAAGTTTCCGATCGAACCAGAGACCTTTTAGCTCTATGGCAGCTATGCTGCCTACCAAGCCATAAATGATGCAGTATTGTTTACTTATTGCTGACTATTTTTTGATAACTAGATTGAAAAATTGTCATATCTTTACTCAGGATAGAATTTCCTAACAGATTGTTAGAACAAGTTTAATTATATGTTCATATGTTCAAAAAATATATATTTGAATAATAACTTCATATTATTATTATTCAATAATAACACTTCCTGCGAATATTAAATACCTGTTCAATTATAAAACATCCCTTTGGGTGGCTCAGTGGTGCAGTGGGTGGCGCGGTCACCCTGCAATAGACTGGTGAACTGCCTCACCAACCTGTCCACATGGACCCCACATAGAAGTGGGAATATAGATGTAAAAGAAGAAGAAGAAATTCAAACACATCCCTTTAAGACACTTCTGTTCTAAGTCTGCTCTTCTCTTTTTTTCTCAACATATAAATGTGATCTACCTCTAATTATAATTAAACCTAAGTGACTTAAGCTCATGGTAACAATTCTCTGCTCCCGTGGCTTGAAATACCTCTTAAGAAAGAGCAATAAGGTAATAAGATTATTCTGAGTCTGTCCATGAAGACATGCTGTAATTATGTTTTTCCTGTATAAATGAGTTTGATATAGGGAATATAGCCAGGAATAAAAAAGGCCAGAGATCAGAGGTAAATTATAGCAGAGACTACTCCGTGACAGCAATCTAAATGAAAATGTGCTTTGACTTATTTCTCCAAGTTCTGGTGAGAATACCAATAGCTGCTTAAGGCAGAGAAGTGGAGTAAGGATAAGCCTTTTATAAATCCCATCCATCTTTTTAGTTCACTGTGACATTTAAACAGAGGAAGTTAATTTTACTAACTTGCTTTAACACATAGAGCACTACAATCAAAGACTGCAGGAGTTAAAGAAAATTAAAGGGAGTATATTTTACTCTATTTTTGCATGAAGAACTTTCAGATTTCGCTCCTTAAAAAGCTCCCAAAATTAGTGGCACTAACAAAAAAAAATCCCAGCATGTCTCCGAACATGGGAATTAATTAGATGCTAATAAGTGGATGTACAGAGAAACGCCAAAGCCAGTCTCATCGACAAACAGGAAGTGCTGCGTTTGAACATAAAATAAAACTTAAAAGTGATTCTCAGTCAAAAATCCATCCTCAGCTGCAGCACTGACATGGCTAGTCACACTCGTTATAGCTTTAAACACTCCAAGATTAACATACTCAACCTTAATAGTTGACATGTGAATGGAGAACCATAGCTGTGTTACCCCACAGCAATCCAGCCATTTAATCAATAGTAATTAGCTGTAATTAATGATCAGACTGCTGCTCAACATGCCACATCAGTAATTGTGAATCTTTTTTTTTTTGGCTATTTTTTTTCTGAATACTGCTGAATCAGGCTTCTACAGTACACATTCTTACTAAAAGTTATAAACTCAAACTCTGCAACCGCAAAGCGGCTTTTAAGAATGCTTATTCAAAAAGCATGAAGGTTAATTCTTGTTTTCTAGGTCAGTAGTTTGCTTTGATGGCTTGCAGAGGCAATTTCATCTGATCGAGCAACAACCTTGTAATAATATGTAATTGGAAATCTGTTGCTAGCACAAAGAATGACCATTTTATTATAACAACATGACAAAATTTAATAATTGCATAGTCATCCTTTTTTGGTTTCACCAAACCCATATCAAGCAGATAATACTTCAAGCAGAAGAAATGATTAATAGACTGCATAGTAATGTACTGCTGTAGGTTTTTATTCTATGTTAAGGACCTGCTATTAGATAATGTCCAAAAGAACATGAATAATTAATGATGCACTTCCATATAATAGAAGAATTAATGTTAATCTATCATATTAATTACTAATGTCCTTCATGGTACAAATGATATATAATGTGTGTGCTCTGCAGGTAAAAGAGGAATGAATGTCTTTACCTAAAAAGGGGGTGCACAGATATTAAAGTGATTAAACACATACCGGTCTCTTCATCAATGAAGAACCTGCCAAGGCCACTTCCAGATTTGATTGAGTATCTTAACAGGCCACTCCTGCCCTTGTCATTGTCCTTAGCAGTGACTTGAACCACACTTGTTCCAAGGCGTGTGTTCTCCTTAACTGTGGCTTTCACTGCAAATTCAGAGAAGCTGGGCTCATTAAAGTTTTCATTGACATCCACCACTTCCACCTCAATGTAAGAGAAAGAACGTAGCTGAGTGTAGAAATCACAATCTTCTGCAACCACAGACACATTGTAGAACTGCTGCTTTTCAAAGTCCAGCGCCTTGACCACCTTGACAGCTCCACTCTCCATATTAACTTTGAATGTCCCGTTGAAGTCATTGGTCAGAAAATAATTTACCTTCCCACCTAATCCATGGTCAGGATCTTGGGTTTGCAACCATGTGATGACAGTGCCTACAGGAATGTCCTCCAGTACACGGCAACCATAACTCTTAGGAATAAATGTGGGTGGGCAGTCATTCAAATCCTCCAGGTGGACCTTTAGAGTTGTCACTGAGAATTTTTGAATCCCTTTCTCTGCCTTGTCTCTGGCTTCGATTTTCAGGGTAATATCTGACAATGACTCTCTGTCCAAGTGGCCAGAAACATAGACCCACCCAGTGGCACTGTTAATGATGAAAAAAGGTGTACTGGTCAATAATGTGTAAAAGATTTCACCGTTATGATCTAGGTCAACATCTGAGGCTACAATTTGGATCACTTCTGTGCCAATGGCTGTGTTCTCTGGCACCACTACAGTGTAGCTCTCCAAGGAGAACTGAGGGCTATTATCATTTACATCATCAATGTTCACAGTTACCAGCCTCCAGCTAGACCGCTGAAGGAGACCCATGTCATATATACTTATATTAAGAAGGTACCGGTCTGACCTTTCACGATCCAGTGGCTGATAGATATAAAGCACACCAGTTTCCATTTCAATATTGAAACAACTGTCAGTATTTCCATCTGATATAACATGGAGAATGCAAGCATTGAAGCCTGTATCTTTGTCAATGGTGTTCACTTTAATGACAGTTGATCCAACAGGCAAATCCTCACGAATTACTATATCAGAGGGAAATGATTCAAACTGAGGTGTGTGACGGTTCACAGAATATAGGTCACTGTAGCCCTCTTGAAACTTTGTCTTGTCAATTGCAATGGCTTTTTTGAGAAGTTGTTCAGCTATTTTTTGACCAACTTTTGTGTCATTGCAAATAAAATTCGTGGTTAAGGCTTTCCCTTTCACAACTGATATGTTGATGAAGGTGGGCTCAGAGAATAACTCACCATCTGTGGCTGCAATTTTCAAACTAAAAGGTTCATTTTTAGCATGAGTTCCAACAAGAAACTTTCTCAGTGACAACATCCCAGAGTCTGGATTCAAACTGAAGACACCCTGTTCATTTCCAGACAATATCTTGTATTTTACCATACCAAGCTCATCAATGTCAATAGCAGAAAAAGTGATTATTGTCTGTCCTACAGTGAACTCTTGAGCAATTATTCCTGTACATGACACACGTTCAAAGAGGGGTGGATTGTCATTGATGTTCAGGATTTGTACTGTGACATTTACCTCACTCTCTCTTCTGTAAGGTAAGCCCCAGTCAGAAGCCCGGACAGGGAAAACATATGTTTCCAAAGATGACTCAAAATCGAGTTTTTTTGATGTCATTAGCTCCCCTGTATTCTGATTAATAGTGAAGGGCAGAGGCTGAAGGCTTGGTATACTGTATGTTATGCATCCATTATCCCCTTGGTCATCATCTACTGCTGATATGACAAGTATAACAGTATCAACTGGAGTATTCTCACTGACAGACACTTTGTAGGATGCTTGGGTGTATGTTGGAATGTTATCATTAGCATCCTTCACAGTGATGTGTACTTTGGTGCTCAGACCACTCACAGCCTCTATTACCTCTAATTCAAAAAGCTGTTGTTCTAGCATGGTAAATGGCCTTAATGTTGAGATGACACCAGTAAAAGTATTAATACTGAAATATGTGGAATCTGAGGTAAGGCTTAAGCTATAGGTGACAGACTGTGGCTTAGGTGAGATTCTGACAGTTTTTATAATAGTTCCAGGAGGAGCCATCTCATTAACTGTAACTGTGTAAATATCTTCCTCAAATTTAAAAAGCACAGGCTCTGGCCTTTTTACCAATAGTTGAAGAATATGAATATCAGAAAACCTTGGAGGTATGCCTCTGTCTTTGGCTTGGAAAGTGAGATTATAGGCATATGGAAATGTATTCCAGTCTGCTGGTTCAGACATTTTCAGCAAATAATCATTGCCACGTGGTGCTCTCTTAAGAACAAACTGCTCCAATGGGTCACCTTCAATGATACAAACCCACTCAATTTCCCCATTTGGACCTTCATCCATATCCTCCACTGTGACCACAGCATACACTGGCTCTTTGTCTTTTAAAGATGGGACAAGTGCAACAAGATTTAGTGTTGGTTTAAATTCATTAACACGTATGATGTTGATCATTACTTTTGCTGTGCTGTTAACACCATTGTTCTCATAAACCTTCATGCCACGATCAACTGCCAACACCTCAAGCTCAAATTTTGTATTCTCATCAGCATTGAGTTTGGCTGTAAGATCTATAATGCCACTGGTGGGATGGACAGCAAACTCCTCCACTAATTCCCTGAAGAAATAATAGAATTCACCATTGGAGCCTATGTCAGCATCAGTGGCAGTGACCTGGGCAATGCTGGCCCCCAGTGGGGTGCTTTCAGGTACAGTGATGGTATAGGTGGTTGGTGAGAATAAAGGTCGAAGATCATTCATGTCCTTGACTTGCACATTGACTTTTGTAGATGCCTTCAGACCATCACTAGTTGTAGCTCTTACACCTAATGTATATTTGTCCTTTATCTCTCGGTTCAAAATGGCAGAGCTTTCACCCTTAGTATGTACACGTAGAAAACAGAAGTCTCCCAGAACATACTTCTCAGCTTCAAACAATCCCTCATCATCCCTTGACATGATGGAGTATTCAATGTCCCATGAGACGAACTGTGACAGAATTATCCCCATTTTGACATCACTCCTTAGGTAGGAACGAGCTGGAGAGTTCTCATAAATAGCAGCATTGTAGACAGACCTGGTGAACTGAAAAACTTGTGATTCTGGAGGCTGAAACTGTGCACAACAGGTAAGCAAGCAAAGTAGCAAGAGGGAAACGCTGAAGAGATGGGCTCTCATATTTCTCCCACAAATTCTGTTTATAGCCATGCCATCATCCAGTGTCCCTGTAAATAAGAAATTACTTGCTATAAACAACATACAGACTAATTCACAAAGGCATATAAATTGGCTGTCTTTAAAATGAACTTGTTGACTTTATGAAATGCCAGGGTGAAATTCTGAAGTGCTGCCAACATTTAATTGTAAAAAAGATGAAAAGAGTTTCATGAGGACGACAAAGTGCTCAGCAGTGAGGCAAGATCTGAATTTACAATTGTTCTACAAAATTAATCTCACAGTAAAAAGCACATTCAGTGTGAAAAAGTAGGCTAATATAAATTGTAGAACCTCGTTTGAAATCTCAAGAAGAAATATTTCAATACTTACATTATTTGCAAAATTTAAAAAAAATCACTATAATCATATATAATATATTATCTGTCAAAGAATACATTCCCCAGAGTAAACCACACACACACACACACACACACATACACACACACAAATAATCCAGTTTTTCGTGCAATGAAGCGATTAAAGATTAACTTTCTATGCTGTCTATAGTGCTGGAGCTCAAAAGATACGTGCGATTTAATTTAACTGATCGCGGACTGACTGAAATTAGGATGAGAACAGTCTGTCTTACCTCTAGATGAGAGATTGTAACTATAGAAATTACCCACTAAAATTTCAACCGTGCAGCGAAACTAAATCCTCTTCACTGCTTGATTCAGTCCCTTGGCGAGCACTGTTAACTGTGAGCAGTGCACGGCTCGCGACGCGCGCTCACGAGTCAGTCAGCTCTGCACGCGCAAACGCGCCTCGGCTCGGTGATGTTAGGCTAATTATTAATCACTTTTTAATCAATGCGTAAAATAACTCGCGGAAAGAAACAACAGTATCTTTGTTTGATCTGTGTGCCTTACAGATGCATCTAAATTGCGACATGCTTATTTGATATACTCACATTTGTGTCCATTATGACAATGAGTGACTGATCACTGATTAGCTGACTTACGTTTTTAAATCCAAAACAGTTTATCCAAAACAGAATCATAGAAGAACAGTATAGATTACAGTTGTGCGCGATATCACCCAGAACTTCACGAAAGTTTCCGGGAAAAAGTTTGGACACTCATAAAAAAAGAAAATAATAATAATAATAATAATAATAATAATAATAATAATAATAATAATAATACTAATAATAATAACAAAAAACCCTTTATTTATTACTACTTCTAAGAAATAATAAAAATATATAATCAGAAAAACTCGCCAACACTGCATTATTGTAAATCCCGCCCACTCGATTTAATTACGTCATCAAATCAGGCCCAATAGCGTGTTTCTTGTAGCCTATAGGTCTATTTATCATATGTCATATAATATACACGTCAACACCTAATTTATTTATGCGCCTTATAAATCACACAAAAAAGGGAACATATTTGTAAACCATATTTGCATTTTAAAACCGCTTGTTTCAAAACCCGTTGTTTTATTTCTATATTCAGAATTTAGAAAATCTCACCTCCTGTATTTAATGAAATTTACATATTCATTCCTATTTCTAATTAGAAGAGAAAATATTTATTTAAATATTTATTTAAATATTTATTTATGTTATCTCTCCAGTGAAATGCAGAAAGTTTTTTTTCTTCCTGGCCTGTTATTGTTCATGTCCCCAGCATTTAATGAAGTTGCCTTGGATCTTATAGTTTCAGCAATAAATATGGCTTGGACCACAAACTTTACACCCAAGTTATTTTTGTTTTGGATAGTTAAAGGTGCAATAGGTAAGGTTTTTTTGTTTTGTTTTTTGTTTTGGTTTTTTGCTGTCTATTTTAACCCCTTGAGCTGACCTCCACATTCCCATGTTCATGAAGAGCTGTCTTCAGGATCTTAGATGGCCCTCAAAGTTTCTATAAAATGACTGACAGAAGAAGCATCCAAACACAAACCAGCATTCTGGCCCTGAAGTTATTTTTTTCCCCCCCAAACTGGTTTTCTCAGCTATTTTATAAAGTCTTGCTAATGCCATGTCTACATCCATTGTTTTGTTTTTTTTAATCATGTTCTACATATTTTAGAGGTTATTTGTACAATTAAGCAAAATCAAACATTTCACATTTAAAGGTCCACTATGTAGGATTCAGTTGATTGCAACCCCTCCCTTACTCCTTGCTTTCCAAGTGGGTATTAGAACGTACAGTGGCCATCAGGTGAATGTGGTGTACTTCCAAATCTTACATTCATGCTCCCTTGCTTTTTCTCATGCTAAATAATAAGTAGCCTTTGCTCCTTCATTTTTCAAAATTTTAGGTCGCGGGGAAGCTGGAGACCAGCATCTTCGGGCGAGAGGCGGGGTACACCCTGAGCAGGTCGCCAGTCCACCACAGGGCCGACACAGACAAACAGCCACACACGCTCGCATTCACACCTATGGGCAATTTA
>JAQQZX010000009.1:8966370-8990865 GCA_030068355.1 Notoglanidium maculatum | reverse complement strand
GTGTCTTTTAAGTAATAAAAATAAAGAAAAAAACATTGAATTAGAAGGTGTGTCCAAACTTTGGACTGGTAGTGTATGCTTGCAAGTGGGAAGCTGAGGCCTGGGTTCAGTAAAGGTCCTGGAAGACTCTAGAGTGACCGTCCCAGTCACCTGACTTCACCTATGGAGTCACCTGACACCATAGAAAATCTCTGGTGAGATTTGAAGAAAATGGTTGCAGCATGCAAACACAAATATTAGTGAGGTGGAGACCATTGTGCATGAGGAACTGGCTCAAGATTCCTCAGGAATGCTGTCAGAGTAGAGTTACTTTTCATGAATGGCTTGAATCATTTGGAAACTGCAGAAGTCATTACAAGTTGCATTTTGTGTTGAATGTGGAGAAACCACTTGTAATATTAGTTGTGTTGAGCTATTTAAATTGTTCTTGTTTGGTGTGTTTATTGCAAACAGCTGAATGTTTGTAAATTTTAATGTGCAGTGGGGATTGAATAATTTTAGGTGCAATTATAAGTAACATGAAGGATAGATTTATATTAATGTTCTCATTCTAACACATTATCACTTACTCACAGGGATTTGGAGTGTAAGACTAATTATAAACACAGCCAGTTGATTTTACTCTACCAAGACAGCAAAAAAAGACCTTTTTGCTCTTTTACTTTTTAATTATTAAAATCTTGGACATTGGTCTGAGTCAAAAGACTCCTAAAATCAAGTAAACAAAAAGCAGTCAATGAAAGAAGTGACTTATAAATAATACACTTGAGAAATGAATGCAGTAATCCAACAGAACTTTATACTTTATGTCCAATAATATTTGCACTGTGCAATAAATGTCAAGGGCTTTTTATTTTTATTTATAATTTTTTTATTTTTGGAAACAAAAGGCGCCTGGGCAGGATTCAAAATAATGTGTTAAAAGCCTGTTGTCCTCCGAGTGATAATCCTTCATCCCGTTAAAACAGGGAGTACACAAACACCTAACAGACACTAACTGACACACAGGCTTCTATAGCTGTGTATTAGCGCTCTGTTGGGGGCTTCAGAGGAGATTTTTATGTAGGCTGTGCTGTCTGCTGAAGAGAGTTTGAGTTTAATGAACAAACAGAGCAATATCGTAGCAAGAAAGCTGATCTTTTGTTTTATTTAAATATTGCATTTACATTTATGTCATTTGGGAGACGCCCTTATCCAGAGCGACTTACATGCGTCTATTGAATTCCACCAAGATTGATGAACAATATAGACACTTTGGTAGACATTTCATTGCTGCATTTTTAGGGAAAGCCGGGCTTCCTGTTTAGTCTTGACAGAATTGCATTTCGTGCTTGTTGAACATCCCATTCCAGATTTGGTCCTCCTTTGCTTGTTAAAATATTCTCCACTCTTCTGGGAAGGATTTCCACTAGATTTTGAAACGTGGCTGTGGGGAGTTGTGCTCATTCATCCACAAGAGCAGGCCACTCAAGTTCTTCCACTCCAACTTTTGCAAACCACATCTTCTTGGAGCTCACTTTATGCACAGGGGCATTGTCATACTGGAACTTGTTTCTGCCTATTAGTTCTAGTGAAGAACAATTGTATTGCCCACATTTTGGTGTGATGGTTAGGTTTAGGTATCAGGTCAGTTTTTCTCATGCCACTTGGCATTTGAAAACACTCATTTCACTTACATGTAGTGAAATAATTGCAGTAAGTTAAATAGGTTCTTTTGGTAAATTAACCATATTTTGATTAGTATTCAGCCATTACAACATTGTCTGCTGCAACCTCTACAGTGTCTGTGATTGGTGCATGTGCATGAAAAATTTGACAGTTGGTATTTAGAGACTGAATTTATTAGGCTTATGTCTGTTTCACTATGCCACATATCCAAAATCCAGATCAAAGCATGACATTCACTTTGTGAAGAGCACACACTTAGCTGGCAAACTAGCATTTAAATCACCTTTATAGAGACTTGCTGTTTGTTAAATCAGCTCCTTATACACCTAATGTTATCTCTGCAGGCAGAAAGCCTAAGCAAGTTTATAAAGAAAATAAAACTCTACTTTTTTCCTAAGGTAGAGTGGCAACATACAGGCAGCAAACCAAATTTTGGTCAAAACCTGATTCCTACCCCCCTTGTCCTGAAGAATAATGTTTTTGAGTGTATGAACTTAATATTTTTGTACATGTCTGTTTCTAGGGTAAGAAGGCTGTGCCATGCAGGTTCGATTGGCACCAAACAGGAAGTCAGGTCATCATAACAGTCTATGCCAAAAACTCCATCCCCGAGCTTAGCAACGTGGATGCGAATAGTACCCAGGTACAGCGGCATTAAGCCATGAAACTTCTGTTTTTATTCTGCCGTTTAGAGTTTTGTTTGTGGTTGTATCTTAGTTGTTTTATGTTTCCATCAAGTTTAATGTTGACTTCTACAATGTTAAATGCAAAAACTTTGATACTGGTAACATGATAAAAAAAATCTAATTACCTTATCCTGATGGCAAGTCCTTCTGTTGCAGCTGGATATCCACATTATATTTGATGGAGATAAGGAATTTGAACAGAAGATCATTTTATGGGGTGTAAGTACTAAAATTCATGCATCACAGAATTTGTTATATGTAATGGCTGTGGTAAGACTACGATTCTCATACTGAACATCCTTTCAACACACTTTTTGACTTGATAATATACAATAGTGTTAGAGTACTGATTTACACTGCCACTATCCTGTGTCACTTTTGAGTCTGGTTCCTCTCAAGGATTGTTGCTTATTAGGGATCGACATCTAGATTTCTATAAAGCTGCACTGAGACAATGTCTACTGTTAAAAGTGGTATACAAATAAATATGTAATTGAATTAAGTGATTTTATGTGCACACCATTGCCCATTACTTAAAAGCAGGCTTTTCATTCTTCTCCTAGGTTATTGACACAAGTAAAAGCACACTGAACATGATGGCTGCTAAGATTGAAATTGTTTTGAAGAAAGCTGAGCCAATGTCTTGGGCACGGCTGGACCTTCCACCTGCAGTCAGTCCACCCAAAGAAGAAGAGAAGAAAAGAGAGTGTGATAGTGATAGTGATAGTGATGATTAGATGAACATACAGTACTGTAAAACATTTCTGACGTTTTTCTATGAAATTAATTCCACAAAAGAATGAATCAAGATGCATGAAAGACATTCTATAAAGACCAATACTTCCAGTGTTCACAATTCATTGCACTTTGCAATATAAAATGCAGTTGTGCTTTTCTCTAAATTACTTTCAGAATTACTATTCTTATTGTATTAAGCTATAAATGGTTATAAGATGTCATTTTCCACAGTAGACTGCTTGAAGCACGATAGCCAGGATCATCTAGTTTAATGTTACAATGAAGTCCATTACTATTATGTCATAATTGTAAAATATCAAATGGACACTAGATTACTATGGAATATGCCATGGTTTTAGCACCAGCTCTGTAAATCTCATACTTTCATCATGTTCCCATAGTGTCTGTAAAGTTTCACACCTTTAACTGAACATTATGGTTATTAAAAGTTGGACCAATCCTGTAACACTGGAAGCGGGTGTTACTCAAAGTGTCAGTTAAGCAGGGTGTGAATAATCAAGAGATGGATCTTAAAAATTGCAGACTAAATAATTTTATTAGCAAAAACTAAAATATTTCAGTAACACACATGTATTCCTCATCTGCATCCAGGGATATCGCAAATGTTGTGGGTGCTCAGTAGGGTTAGCAAGTGTTGAGCTCTGTTTAAATGGGAATTTGAGTCTCACTGTGTTCTTTTTGTGAATTTGATAAAATGTCATTTTTTTTACTCTCAGGCAGCCAAATAACTGCATTTTACCATATGCCCTATGAATAAAGGAAAGACAAACAAAAAGAAAAATGTTTTTGTGCAACAATAAATTTGGATATTTCCTGCTTAGTTACATTGTATGAATTGTCACACTTTATTTTTCCACATTTTATCCCTAATTTGTTCTTGCCTAGTTTCTGCCAAGCTCTCCTATCTTGCATCTTTTTAAACTGCTGCTCATGCTGTGTCAAAGGGCAGCATAACATTATGAGGAAAGTGCTGTATAGGCTGCAGAGTCAATGTCTTTCATCTACAGTACAGTCAAAAGTTTGGACACATGATCGAATTCATTGTTTATTCATTTTTAAATACTTAAGACACTTTGCTGGTCATTTCTCTTTACTTAGTTGAGTGATTCTTGACATAATATGGATTACTACATTTGTGGAATACAGCTATTTACTGTATACCAATATTACATAGACACAACTGATCAAATGCATTCAGAAGGCAAGAAAGTCCACTAACTTGAGAAGGCACACCTGTTTATTGAAAAGCATTCCAGGTGACTCTCATGAAGCTGGTTAAGATAATGACAGTTTTGCACACTATTCACATTAAAGTAAATAGTAGATACTTTAAAGAATCTAAAATATGAAACCTTGTTTTTAATGCTTTTTTTTTGTTGCCCACACAATTCCATATTTTTCACACATGTTCATAGTATCTTCAGTATTGTTCAATGTACACAAGTCAAAATAAAGAAAACTTGTATCCAAACTTTTGTCTGGTACAGTACCTGAATGTATTTGGGTAATATTTTTAAATCATTAATATTCCATCACACAAATTTGATTAATGACCACTCCCAGGGCACTTTAGGAATAAAATGCACAAAATGACCATGAAGTACAGAGTGAGGTCCTGTCCATTTTAGCAGTTACATCACAGTAAATGTGGGGAAAGTGTTGTGCTGTATTAAAGGGAGAGCATCTATTGACCTGAGAAAAGTTTTATAGTGCATTCTTCACTGATTATTTGAAATACACATGGTAGGGCCCCATGGTTACCAAGTACTGTCAGATAATTTGTTGAGAAGGGAGAAAAATGTAGAAACTAGACAGCTGTCTGACAACATTGCTGGTTTTTTGTCAATTTAGGTGGTACAAGATTGTGTACTGTCAAGCTATATGGTGAGATTAATACAGAATTTAATTAGGTACATAGAGGATTCCAAATTAAATTGTCCATTTGTGTATTCAGCAAAGATACACATTACTTAACCAAGGAAATATAGTTTTTAAAGTGAGTGTTGGCCAATATTAGGAATGAACACTTGGCAGTCCAAGTAAACAGTGAGCCTCAGGTGCTGGTTCTCTGGTTTTGCTAGGTACCAACCACTGCAGATTAAGAACGCACCACAAGAGTTGCCATTTTGGAAATACTATCTAGTCATCACAATCTGGGCCTCATCACAATGCTCAGATCCTTCCACTCACCCACATCCAAACACCTCAACTTCCATAACCATTTACTTGCTGCCTCATGTATCCCACCCCTTGACAAGTGCCAGAACAAGATGAAATGTTATTCACAGAACCTGGTAATTGCTTAATGTTACAGCTGATCAGTGTAAAAGGTGCAGTAGTAATCATTGTGGCCAGAAGCAAACCTTGACACTGGGTAGAAGGCTAGAGAAATGTGAGCTAGAGGCACAAACTGAGCATCACCAAATCCCTCTATTCCAGCACCACAACCATGGAAGAGTCATTGTGCTGCATGGGGTAACAGCTACAGAAAGTTACTTTTCCATTGATGGCAATTATAAATTTGAATTAACCAGGTAGATATGGTAATCAAATTTTGTAAACCTACAAAAAACACACCCATGGTAGGATTGGCTGATAAATGGCTGTATTGGTTACCCTCCCTCCCCATAAACCTCTGACAGGGTGTCAAAATAAGTTCTACTTTAATTATACCAAATGTTTAAGTACTTGTCCTGGTTTACAGCTCCTTTCCCCTTTACCCAGCTAGGCCTATTCCAAAAACAATTGTCAAAAGTACTGCAAAAAAATTTTATTCATACAAAATTGAGGCATAAAAACTTAGAAGTCAAATCTCCTCTGGACTTCAGCTGGTCCAAAAACAAAATCTGTTTCAGTGGCATCAGTCTTCAGGCACTCATCTTCACCATCCTACATCACATCAGGGAAATTGCATCACATGAGCCATACATCCAAAAGGGAAAGACCATCTGAACAAACTGCACAGCATATGAATTATTTTAACCCACCTCACTGAAGTACTTCTCGATAAGTGCTTGGGCAGCACGATACACAGCATTGTTTTCATGATTCTGCAGGAGCTCTATGTGATCCAGCCCACCCAACTCTTCCACAAGCAAGCAAAGCTTTTCAACCTCTCCAAGTTTCTCAGCAGCCTAGAACAAAAGCAGTCAGTGCTAGGCAGCTTCATTGGACAGAATACATAGACAGTGTTGCGCAGTACAAAAAGCAAGATTGCTTGGATTCAAGCATAACCAGGCCCTGCATAATCATGACACTCTTACCAAGAAAATGTTATTGATTGCATCCAGAATGACCAGGATAGTCTTGGAATCTTTAACCTTCAATAAATTTAGGACGGCTCCCAGACCTCCACACTTAACAAGCTGTACAACTTGCTCCACTGTTCCTCCACTAGTGTAGTTTGTGACAGCCCAGACAGCTTCTCGCTGAGTTTTAAAGTCAGCCTGAAAAGATTAAATCAAGTTTAGATTATATTTAACCAATTCATAAACCAAATCAGTTTCCAAAATAGCTAGTATTACAGATGGTTTAGTTTTAGCAAGTGTATTTAGGAGGTGGTACAGCCACCAGAAAGTCCTCCAAATTCCTGAAAATGTACCCTTCACAGAAAACGTCCTGTTAAAGCAGACATGACTGACTCCACCTGTAAATGTTTTACTTACAGAACTAAAACACTAGATTAGACTTGAATAACTTCTTAATCTTTATTAGGTTGACTGACTGCCCACAATACCAGTCCCTGTAAAGTTGTTAAAGAAACAATGAATTTGAAGGTGTGCTCAGTTATAAACTCTAATTACAGCTGAAACTATTTGAGCCATGTACTGTGCTGCAATGCAAGCATTTTAAATGAAGTTCTCATAAAGACTCTTAGGAAAGCTATACATGACTAACTGGCCCATACCCCAAAACTAATTAAGGAAATAGATAGTGATTACCACCTACATTTTTTAGAAGATCCACAAGATGAGGCAGTAGGCCACATGTTATTAGTTGCTGAATCTGCTGGCGTGGTCCAGCTGCAATGTTGGAGACAGCCCAGGCTGCCTCCTTTTGGACACTGGGTTTGGGGTGACGCATTAGTTTTGGCAAGGCACTCAGCACACCGGCATCAATGGCCATCTGTGTCTGCAGGTCTGAACCACTCACAATGTTCCCAATAGAACGAAGTGCTGGAGTCTTCAGAAGGAGGGGGAGGCAGGGGGGGTTTGGAGCAGAGAGGGGGAGAGGAGGAAGGAGAGAAAAAAAAAAAAAAAAAAAAAAAAAAAAAAAAAAAAAAGAGGGCCCCAACAGGTGCACATCCATTACTGAAGGATAATTAAAAGCAACAAGCAAAAACCACTTCATACAGGTCCTCATTCTGCAAGATTACAAGTCAAAAAGGCCCAACTTAAAAGCCAGTTCAAAATGCAATGGCTTACCACCACTGCAAGCTCCTCAAAGCCCAGAAGCTCAACCAGTCGTGAAAGAACCCCAGTCTTTATTACAATGTCAATGCGCTCATTTGGCCCATCTGTAAGGTAAGAGATGGCCCAGCATGCATCAGACAGAACAGATTTATCACTGTGGTGGAGCAACTGTATAATTGAGGGAAGCATTTGCTGGACCGCAGAGAAGCGAGGGAAAGGATTCTTGTTCCTGCACAGATTTGAGAGGGTCCAGGTCAAGTTGCGGAGGTAGCCAACCTGTGGAAGCAACCCAGTTACAGTCTCCTTCTACCATGAAACCCAATATTCAGTTACTGAACATTTAACATTACAAAAAAAGCCTGACTTACAGGGACATCTGGGGTAAGTAGAGCTAGAAGTGCAGGGATTACATTGCAGTCAATAAGTGCATCACGATATGCTGGGCCATCACCTGTGGGAACACATCTTTAGCATAAAGTCAGGAATACTTAAGTTACAGCCATCAAGTTTTCCTTACACCTTCAGGAACCCTGCATCACAGGTCTTATAGAAGTATTCAAACATTCCTGAAGGCCTTCAGGAAGTCAATACCTGCAATATTGCCCAGGGCCCAAACAGCCTGCTCACTGATGTTTAACATTGGTGAGGCCAAAAGGGCAATGAAGGCAGAGACCGCACCATGTTCCACCACCTGCTGAGTGTGCCACGAGGTGCCTGATGCCACATTGGTGAGTGACCAGGCAGCCTCAAACTGCAGAGTGGGGTGATCATTCCTACCCAGAAACTCTACAAAGTAGGCCAGCAGGCCTGCTTCCACAACTTCTTTTAATGGAGGGTTTCTCTCACGAGACAACAGTTTCCTAAAATGACAACCACCATTAAATACCAAAGAACGTGAAACATACCAAATGACAAGAAAGTACAGGAAGACACCTTACCTGGCTGTTTGACAACCTTGCATCTGTCGCTCTGGACAGTCACTGTGAACATGTGCAAGGATTTCCTGAATTGTTGCTGAAATTACCTGACAAAAGACATGGTAGAAACCACAAAGAGTAAACTACAGGAAAGCACAAGGGGGTTAAAGTTGTACTCTAGGTGAAAGATAAGGCTACAACCTGTTGGTTATCAGTGTTGTATTCTGGAGACAGAGGTTCTTCATCAGCCTGAGAAGAAATATTTCTCCTTTTCAGGATGCTTTCCACTCTTTGTGCTTTCCGAAGCTCCACACATTCTGCAACTCTGCGCTCACGCATTTTCTTCAGGAATGGAGGAAATTAGCCAAAAATGAAAAAGGTTTCCAACAAGCAGCCCAGTTTTAAGAGGAAGATAAAAACCTACCATGGAATCTTTGCCTCGATTTTTGAACTTGCACATGCGCTTATCAACCAAATTCTCCGTAGGCATCGTGTGCATTAAGTTACCACTAGACATGAGGAAAAAAATTTTAATTTGGAGAAACACCTGCAACACTTTAAATGAACCAAAACTCCAAAAACTGGTCTCAACTAACTCTCCACAACATAAACCTCCACTACACAAAAACCCAACTTCCTGCTGAAAGATTTAAATGCCGAGCCTAATTAGGATCAGGTGATTCTAATCAGCAGTTCGCCCGTGAACATATTTAGCAAGCTTTTGTACCTTTATTCCGTGCTCGTTCGCAGCTGCTGGGCTTAGATGCGCGCGCTAAATCTGTCTGCAGCGTGATGGGACTGTTTAAGAGTTTACCGCATTGAACCACCTTATATCTCTCTGGAATTAGTTGTATTTGGAACTAGTTCACTAATTCCTACACATAGGCTTGAGAAAATGTGCTCCGGTGTTTTCGTACCGGAAATAAAGGACGCATAATTGATTTATTTTGAAACAAGCCTTTAATTATGTCAGTAAGATTTAACACTGAAAAATTCCACGTTCATTGAAGAATCATGCTCAAGTAACATACAACCTCAGAATTATGAATGAAATTATTGTTCTGAATTTTATTTGTCTAAATTTTATTCCAAAAAAAAAAAAAAAAAATCATAACGGATTAAGTCAGTTTCACACCATAGTCTACTTTCACATGCATATATTTTCTACGCCTGTCTTATGTAACGTACTGAATATTTGGTGTAGGTGGATGTGGCTTCACGTACACTGTCGCCACCTAGCGGTCACATGCTTTACGTCATCATGGCTTGGTACGAGTCGCTCGAGCCTTCGGAGCTGCTGATGAGCGGCTGCTTCTCGTAGCTCCTTTTCCGTCTTCGTCTTGATAAAAGTCTGCGGATTTTAGCCAGCGCCACAGCCAAAAGTGCAAAACAAACTGCGCCCAAGACCGCAGAGCCCAGGAGCCAAGGCCAGAGCTCACGCGCTTCCTCCAGATAGGACACGATGTCGTCCACAAACCGCTGACCTACAATCATATAAAATATACAAATACAATCATAAGCACATACTAACTAATCATCATTATTATTATAAAAAAATGTTGTATAATAACATTGTGTAATGCTATACATGTGATAAAATACTTGAATAGTTCTTTATTAGAGCATTATAGTATTAGAATAAATTAGATATTCATGTATTATGGATATATTCATCAAGATTTTTACTTTTATTCAGTGGTCCTAGATCTGCTGTACTGAGCAGAGACATGCTTGGATATTTGATATGCACTGCAATAATGTCTTAAACATTGCATTTAATACCTCCTATCACTCCTGAATTATTATATTTGTAAATAGTATTCTACACCTATGAATAGACAAAATGTCAATTTTATGTTGTCATATAAAAGAATATGGTAATTAAGTGGGTGGATAGTGTTGGGTAATCAATGTTTAATTAGAATCAATGTACCTTTAAACAGTTTAATTAGGCCAGTAGATTTAACACTAAAATATATAAAACATTTACTGAAGCACAATACCCAAGTGTATTATGAGGATTATGAATGATAGATATAATTGTCTACATTTTATTCTAAAATGAAATTTTAATAAATCACAATGCATTATGTTTTTTATATTGGTAGTAAAATCAAGTTTTTTTTAAAAAGGTTTTAAACAAGAAGATGAAGGCCAATGACATCATTGAATGAAGATGGTTATTCCTTTATGGGTTCTCCTTGATAACAATTAATATGCTCTTTTTAAATTTCTTTAATTTCTTTGTAACTTTCTTAAAAATATTATTCTTTTTTCTTAATGAAAATGCTTTCTATTAAGGTGTTTTGGTTTTTATATATTTAATAAATGTAACTCAAAAAATATATCACCAGGGTCTTGGAGGTAGGAGTACTCATAGCCTATTTCTTTGCTGGAAATGAAGTAGTCCCCATTCCGGTAGAGAGGCATTAATGGTGCCATGTAGTATTCACTGTTGTGGCCAATTGGTGCATTGGCTGTGGGGTATTGAGACTTTTCTGGCTGGTGCCTTCTCAGCCACTGTTCATAGATGCTAAGGAAACAAAGGCAAACTCAAACAAGCCCTCATTTACAAAGCAAATCAGATTATAAGCAAATGAGATGTTATATGTATGCTGTTAAAAGGGCTGGGACGTGTTCAATTCCTCACCTATCTACAAAGGTATGATGTAGGAGGAAAATTGGGTCATTCGCTGAGCCCTGCACTGAGGACATGGTGCCATTCATGAAGACGTGCAGTGCTGCATGCATGCCAAGCTTGCTGCTGTTCCCAAGGCCTGTGCGAGGATTTCCAAAACCTATAAAGGAAGAAAAGTTAAGTGCTAACAGTTTCAAGAAATTAATTTTACTAAAGACTGTCTGGTCAAATTATGTAATTAATGAGATCAATTGGGAGCACAAATCAAGCCCTGCAGTTGCCATATAGTTGGGAATATGACAATCAAATATTGTAAGGCTATCAAAAGTGTGATTTTTTCCCCCAATAACATTAGGTTCAGTAACTTGAGTAAAATACAAATGATGGTGACATTCTTGGTCAAACTTGCAATGTCTACACTAGCATGTCACAACTCCCAGATGCACAGACAGCACTACAACAACCTGAGTATTACAAATGCATTGAGTCTGGAACATTTACTTATTGATCTAAAAATAAAAACAAATTTGGATTGGTACTTCTATGATAATAGTGCTTTGTATTTAATTGTTGTCTATTGTATTTAACCTTCTAGTGTGTTCCTGAAGCTCATGTTGGCCATGCGGTCCATTGGTCCAGTGTCATATTGCGACAGACTGAGAGTGAAGTCCACTTCAGAGGATGTAGGAAGCCCGTCTGCCATGTTTGGGTTATGGTTCCCAGGGTTACGCAATAAAGGTCCCTCCTCGGTACCATCACACAAGATACCTCTTATACTGTATTCTGGTTCTCTGGAGCAAATCACCTATAAGAGTTATAATTAAACAACAATACAATTATACAAATAATTTACTTGATATTAAGGGAGCCATACATGACCAAACAATTATGCATAACATTTAAAGTCCTGCAGTGTTTGTCATTATATGAAGAATACTGTTGAGATTCATTTAACACTGATGTTGCTATTTAGATATAACGTTGATGACTCCAAGACCATGTAAAAGACATTTATTCTGTATTATGAATATCTGTAATATCTGTAAATGATCATATGATAACCAGTTCATAATTGAAATTCCAGCATTGCAGATTTAGTCCACTTCAACGGCAGACATTTACCTCATATATAGACTTATATACATCTTATATATAGACTTATGTTAAAACTATAATGAATTTTCTGCTACACAATTGTACTTTTTGACCGTATAACATACAGTTATACAAGGGATTTCATTCTAATCACATCTGATATCTGATGTCGCTCAAATGAGGATGGGCTCACTTTTGAGTCTGGTTCCACTCAAGGTTTCTTCCTCATGTCATCTCAAGGAGTTTTTCATTGCCACCGTCGCCTCTGGCCTGCTCTTAAATCAGCATCTCTATGTATGGCACTCATTTCATTCCAGTGTCTGTGGTGGAATTCCAACAGAAGCATACCTCATTTTACTTAATGAGGTATTAGTTAAGTGATCACCTGAACCAAATTTAATTTAACAAGTAAAAGTATTAAAACCACTGCTGTGGTCATCACTATTCTCTTGCAACTTGACCAATTTGGATGGCAAAATTAGAGCAAGGCTAGAAGTACCTTTAATCTAATTGTAATAAAAAATATATCTGTTCATCATGCCAAAAGAGTTCAAAAGAAAAATTTCTTTGAATTTCAAAAGAATTTCAAAGATGGCAATTCATAAGAACAGTAGCAAACACTGGGGACAAAAAAGTTATAGACTGACAGAGGACAAGAACAACTGTCCACTGACAGGGATGATCGTCAACTCCATCAAATGTCACTCAACAACTGTAGGATGATGTCAAGTGGCCTACAAAAAGAATGGCAAATGGCAGCTGGGGTTAAGTACATAGCAAGGACTGTTTGAAACAGGCTCCTTCAGGTGGGGTTGAAGTCATGCAAAACTAGAAAAAAGCCCTTCATCAAAGAAGAGAAGGCTGAGGTTTGCTAAAGACCTTAAGGATTGGACCGTAGAGGACTGGAGTCCAATTTTCAGCTTTTCACCTGGTCATCTGATGGTTAGATGGAGACCTTCTGAGGCCTACTGGCCACAGTGTCTCACACCCACCGTGAAATTTGATGGAGGTTTGGTGATGATCTGGGGGTGCTTCACCAAGGCTGGAATGGGGTAGATTTTTGTTTGTGAAGGACACATGAATCAAGCCATGTACAAAGTTATCCTGAAAGAACACTTGCTTCCTTCTGCTCTGATAATGTTCCCTAACACTGAGGATTGGGTTTTCCAGCAGGACAATGCTCTATGCCACACAGCCAGGTCAATCAAAGTGTGGATGGAGGACCACAAGATCAAGACCCTGTCATGTCGAGCCCAATATCCAGACCTGAACCCCATCGAAAACCTTTGGAATGTAATCAAGGGGAAGATGGATGGTCACAAGCCATCAAACAAAGTTGAGCTGATTGAATTTTTGTGCCGGGAGTGGCATAAAGTCACCCAAGAACAATGTGAAAGGCTGGTGGAGAGCATGAAAGCAGTGATTAAATATCAGGGTTGTTCCACCAAATATTGGTTTCTTGACTATTCCTAAGTTCAAACATTAGTATTGTTGTGTTGTTTGGAATATGATCTTGATTTCAATGCATTATTCAAGGTCTGAAAACACTGCATCTTTTTTGTTATTTTGACTAGTTGTAATTTTCTGCAATTAAATGCTCTAAGTGACAATATTTTTATATGGAATTGGGGCAAATGTTGTCAGTAGTTTATGGAATAAAACAAAAGATTTCATGTTCCTAAAATGCATACATATAAATAGTTAACCCAGAGAAACTGATAATTTTTAGTGGCATTTTTTCCAGAGCTGTATAAATTTATATATACATAAGTTTAGAATTTATATATTTCTGTAAAGCTGCTTTGTGACAATGTCTATTGTTAAAAGTGCTATACAAATAAAATTTTATTGAATTGATTATATAACTTTTACAATCTTAGAAAAATTTTTAATCCATAAGGAATCTTTGGTTGTCCCTCTGTGGAATCTTTAACCCTCAAACCCCTCAGTAGTGTTTCCCTTTCAGAAAGGATTACACATATCAGCTTTACTCTTTTTTGTGGAGCTAAGAACACTTATGAATTTAATAATCATTAAAGAATCCTTTAAGAGACATTTTTGTGTGCAAGTAGAGTGTGATTATTTACATATTAATTTTAACATGGTTTTATATGAATTAATATATAAGTGAATTTTTCTGATTACCTTCCAGGAGGAGAAAACAGATGATGGGCTGATGAGCCCGGGGTTTAGAGGACTTTGTCCGCCCATCAGTTCATCTGTGCAAACCTCACACTCCTTTGCATCCCTCCAGTCCCAGTATGGAATGGCAAAGTCGAAGTCTCCCGCTACTTTCCTTATCTCATGCTCCCAGCGAAGCAAAAATACCCTGTGCCATGGCAAGAAGGCCGGGGCCCAGTGTCCAAAATCTACCTGCGTCCACATTTTATTCTCCCCTCCAAGCAGAGCGGGCCGGGAAACGTAGTAATGCATCCAGACAAACAGATCGTAGATGGAAACATCTCTAAACATTGGCCCGGATGAGTTGCTCATTTGGTTGTAGATGCCTGTAATTATGACATAATCTTGGCTGATGGTATTTTTGGCTAAATTAAGATAAGAGATGAACTTCTGCCTTTCGGACTTTGAAAGTTGGAAAATATTTCTTCTGACCGTCGCTCGTCTTTCAGTGCAAACTGACCCGAAGTAGCCAAATGCGCATTCACTGCAGTCGGAACCCATAAAATTTCGGAGACAACGGCAAGTGCGGTTAAAAAAGGTGAGAGGCCATCTCTCCCTGTCATCCACACCGTTAAACGGGTATTGAGGGCCATCGGGCTGCTCGGTTACGGCCACGTCTTGGCAAATTCCCCGACCAGAGCGAGCTCCACATGTAGACCCGTCTCCGCTCCAGACAGGACAGCATTGCCTCGAGGCCAGAGCTTCTCTGTTAGCGCACTGCCGGGGAATCTGCTGCCATGTCGGCTTCAGTAGCTGAGTGAAAAAGATTACAACAACCAGAGAACGCATCGCATAAGTGAAAAGGGTTCTGCTTGTGATGGTACACTGAAGTTTTTGGGTTAATCCTTTTAAGGGTCTTTATTACCCCATCCGTTTTCCACACCCCCATCAGATTCTTCAGATCACATGCCTCTTTGCCTCAGGGTTTTTACGGTTGATAAATATCTTTTCCGCCTGTCACTGCTACTCGAAGTGTCATGGGGTTGACATTTTAACACTAAATTTTTAAGTGAAATCTGGCGCGAATGAACGGTGGATGTGACATAAGAATTCATATTATTACCCATATAATGGGTAATAATGTCCTAGCATGTAATGGGTAATAATGTCCTAGAGTTTGATCGCCGTGTCCAGAGGAAGGCATGCACCTTTTTTAAAAATGTCCTTTCCATAACTAATGAATGAGTGAATTCGTTAATCTATTCATTCCTACATTTATTCATCCATTCATTCACTTCAGTAACCACTGAGTCAGGGTGGAGATGGAGCCTGTCCCAAGAACACTGGGCAAGGCTGGAATACACCACGGATGGAACACCTGTTCATTTCTGGGCCCCATGCAAACATTTATACAATCATTTAAAAGTAATCCGTTCACTTACTAGCATATTTTGGAAGGGGAGGAAACCGGGTAGCCCTGGGGAAACCAAAATAAACACCGAGAGGCAGAAATCTGAGCTCAGGACTGAACTGGAAACCGTCATATTTTAATGTAATAAATTGTAATATACAGTTTAACCAGAAGATGGGGCCGTGCTCAAATAACAGAGTTTGGGTTTGATCTAAGAGGAGGATAAAATTACTTCTCCGTGCAGCGAAAAATGGCAGCTCTCTACCGGTGTCCCAATGACATGTTTTGAGAAGTGATCCAAGATCAGCTATGATATACTGTTTTAAGAAAAGGAGGTAGCGCCAATAAACAACATATTATTAGTATTATTTCCACTCCCTTGCATTGAAACATATACCTGCAGTTATGTAATATTATACTCACATCTCTGTCTAAAAAGATCAAGAAATTAAATGGCCAATCTTGGGTTATGTGTCTTTCAGGAAAGGCGCAATTAGTTTATCAGATGCTAAATAACCTATGATTTCTTATATGATTTAATAACAAGATGCTCAATGTTAAAGAATCACATAAGTTTGAATTTAAAAAGCCATAAGGTCATTTAGACCATCGTTATTTGGTCCAACCTAACTGGAGAGGGAAACAAATTTCCCATAACGCCATACAGAATGCCGCATTCAAACCACCTACGCTCACTCTGCGCTGTTAGTCGACTGAAATGGAGGTGTGTATGGGCTACACTTAAGGGATGTGTCAGTGTTTCTTAGTATCCTTTACGTATGTAAACATTTCGACTAGCGCCCAAAAGCTTAGCGGTATATTATCCATAATGCCATGTGACACTCGGCGCTGAAACGGCACGCTTTTCGTGAGCGCTTATTACACCAAGAGATGTCCACCTTTTAAGACACGAAGTAAGGCGAGAACGGTAAGATCCATGTAAGTGTCACTTAACTGTGAATTCGAAGTAGACATTTAGGATTTAATTACGTTTGCTTTATATAATTTATAGACCGTGATATTGTTCAGGCTTAAGGGGGACATCAGTTTTGTGTAATTCGCTAACCTGTGGGATTTCACTTTTGCAAACTAAATACAAAAAGGCAGGTAAGCTTATTCATCCTACACATATTTTTGCTTTGAAATGTAAGTATTTAATTTGCCTGATGATTGTAAAGGAATGAGGCTCGTCTATAGAACTAGATAGTTCAGCACCGCGGACAGCTCCGAGTCTTTAGCCTCAGACACGTTGTAGGAGCCGCAAGTTAATAAGACTTTAGGTCTTGTCAGGGGGATGCTAGACTGTTTGGGCAAATTAAATGCTACGAGATCAGTGGTTATGAAAGTGTGCCCATTAGTTCACAGTTTTCTCTCGCCTCCAATACGGCTGACACATTCAAACGCTTGAATAGTATTTGCCAAGAGCTATTTTAGCTCTTAAAGTGAAAGAGGGCTCTAATTAGGTTAAAAGGTAAGTTTTCATTGACAATATTTATGGATTTCTATTGCTTTTGATTGCTGTTCTGATGTTTTGAGATTTTAAAGGTCCTACTCTCCTTGCTGTAGAGGTGGTTTTTTTTTACAGAGCTATAGAAGTGTACAGGTGGAAGAGAAACAAATAAGGCATGGCTCTAAAAAAACAGTCTTTCTTTGTCACCTGTTCCTCCTGAATTGAATATCAAAAAATAGCAGATGTAGGATGTATGTTAGTCTTTTTCCTATATTTTCCTTTTTCTGTCTGAGCTTCTTTTCCGATAACTGTTGCAGATACCATGATGACTCCATCTGTATTTGGCACTGACTGATCTGAGAGACAGCAGGAAATGGGGATTTTGCTTTTCTTTCTCTTTGCACTTCTTGGAGACATCAACAGGCTCACAAGACTAGGCATACTGGTGCATGCCCAGTCTAATGAGCGCCGGGTCCTGGCCCACATGCCTGGTGACATTATCATTGGGGCACTCTTCTCTGTGCACCACCAGCCACCAGCAGACAAGGTCCATGAGCGAAAATGTGGCGCTGTGCGTGAGCAATACGGCATCCAGCGTGTGGAGGCTATGATGCACACTCTTGACCGCATCAATGATGACCCCAACATCCTGCCCAACATCACACTGGGCTGTGAGATCCGAGACTCATGTTGGCATTCAGCAGTGGCACTGGAACAGAGCATAGAGTTCATCCGTGACACCCTGGTCTCCACTGAGGAGGAGGAGAGCATGTCCAGGTGCTCAGCTAATGGTGGAGGGATACCCATGAAAGGGAAGAAACCCATAGTGGGCCTCATTGGGCCTGGCTCCAGCTCAGTAGCCATACAGGTGCAAAATCTTCTTCAGCTTTTCAACATACCCCAAATTGCTTACTCAGCCACCAGTATGGATCTCAGCGATAAGTCCTTGTATAAATATTTCATGAGGGTGGTGCCATCAGATGCTCAGCAGGCCAGAGCAATGGTTGACATCGTCAAAAGATACAACTGGACTTATGTGTCAGCCATACACACAGAAGGTAAGGTGTGACATGCACTGTCATGTGAATGTGTCTCTGGTGGCATACTTTTTGGATTAGGGAAAAATGTCATTTGTCAATTTTTTTCATTCCAAAAAAAATTTAGGATTTGTGAATTGTTTATGGCAATTAAAATCAAGCCTAATTATAGCTGAATCCCCTATAAAGAAAATACCAACAAATTGACAGGTAAGACCGTCAATCACTGTATATGCCATCACATTCAGTATTAAAAGCAAATTAAAAACATTTTATTAGGAAGTTTTCTTTCTTGCTTAGGTTATGGCAGTGTTAGTAGAGGAACTGTTTTTGAGGATTGTATTTTTTTTCAGTTTGTTATTGTTGCTGAGAGTGAAAAGCCATATTTGTTTGGCAAACAACCATTTTCTGAATTCAGATACCAGAAAAGGGGGTTGCTTAAACTTAGTGTGCATAGGTTCTTATATAAAACAAAATCATGGATAATCAATGTACACTGTGATTTGTGACTCTTTCTTACAATGACTTAAGAAAGTTTTTGCCCCAATCATTATTTCTCATTTTGCTCTATTGTTATACAATTCAAGCGTAGCAGAATGGAATCTTTTCTGCTCCTTTTGAAGTGGCTCTCTAAAGAAATATAATTTTTGTCTTCATTGTTCTATTGGAACATACTGTATATTCATGCTCATTGTCCTGTTGGAAAATATATTTTCACCCTAAATGCAGATGCCTGGATGATGGAACAGGTTCTCTTCAAGACTATGCATATATTTGAGGCAATCCATGTTGCTGGCGATGACAACTTTCCAGCTCCTCCTGCTAAAAAGTTACCTTACAACATGCTTGATCACAGGGATGGTGTTCCCTAGGTGTTGTGCTGTACTTGGTCTGTGCCAAACATTATGCTTTAACTTTGGACCAAATGGCTCAAATTTAGTCTCATCAAACCATTAAACCTTTTATAAAAAGTTCTCAGGTTTTCTAATGTGGCTCAGGCATGGTGAATACAGGCCAGATCTGTGAAGAGCTGATAATATTGTTGAGGTCTGAACAGGTTCTCCTATTTCAGGCAGTAAGCTCTTTAGCACCTTCAGTGTTGTAGCTTGACTCTAGGACAGTTCTTTGACAAATGCCTTTCTTGCCCAAGAACTCAGTTTGTCCTGAACTTGGTAGTATTTTTGTTGTGCCATATTTTTCCACTTTGTTATGATAGATTTCATAGTACTCCTAAGAAGGTTCAAAGCTATGCTAATGTTTTAATACATTTCTCCAACATTTTCCCCCCAACACATTCATTTTCAAAGTTTCATGGTCCTCCTTGGTCTTCATGACACCAGGGTTGATCTGATCTGACATTTTAGCTGTGAGACCTCCTAAGGTCAGAGATATTTATTGTGCAAGCACACAACTGGATATAAGTGGATTTAAAATGAACACACAGGTATACCCTGTTTAACTTATACATTGTGAACCTTTTAAAACTATATACTACTCCTATTTAGATTGGTGAAAGAAAGGAGGGGGTAAATATTTATCAATTACACAGGCTTTAGACTTTAAAAAAAGGATAACTTTCTTCTGAGAATACTATATTCTGAGAACATCTAAATACTTTCTTTAATTTTATTTATGTAGAACCACAAAATGAGCAGAAAAAAATCCCATTCTAAGATGCTTAAATTTGATGCTGCAATACAGCAAATTAAAGACATTTTTTAAAATGTTCAGAAAGAATTTGCTCTATAAACTGACAAATCTTTTTACATTCCTAGGTTTCAAATTGGTGTATAAGAAACAATTTCTAAGAGTTAATATTACTTTTAAGTTAATCATACCAAGTCATAGCAGTTTTTTTCCCAATATTTCATCATCTGAACACTATGTATTTGGTGTGAAACTCCCCCACATAGTTTCTGCCCTGTTTGCATGTAAACAGTTGATGGGCATATTGAGAAGCAGCATGACTTTGTTACTGTGGTTACTAGGGTTACTCTGTAGGCACCCTGTTTTTGTTTTTACCTCTCTGTTTCTGTCATGACATACCATATAATTCAATAGGACAGCTTGGATCACTTGATGAGGAGTGATCATGATTACCATTTACATATTCATTTTATTTTTTCCCTGTCAGTGGGTGTTGGTTACAGTGTAATTAATTTCCCTTGTGGAACGTGGAGTGCTGAAAGGCTATTGATATTTACATGAGATCAGAAAGCCTATTCACCTATAATAGTTATCATGCAAATGCAGTCTTGGCACTAAAGATGTGCACCCATTTTTTAAATATAAATTTTACATCATACTTTCAAACTGAACCAGGTTAATTGGTTTGTTTGGTCTTAGAACAAAGTTTCAGGTATTACTCTTTCACCATACGGCCAACACAAAGCTGCCTGGCAGTGAATCAGTGGAAGACATACTTTGAATGCTGTGTCATACACAGAAACAGAGAGAAGATATCCTGTGACTAGCATTCTGATTGTTTGAAATTTTGGGAAAAGCCGGGAAGAACATAACAATTTGTGTGTACTAAGAAATAAGAAAGAGTGTGTACTAAGAATATATAGTGTCAAAGTGAACACTATTGTGCAGGAAGTGAAATGCATGCTCATTTGAGTCAAGGTCTGATTATTGACTTGGCCAGAGTAAAATTTTCACTGAGACAAGTCATTTGTTGTGTTGGCAGGGTGTTTTGGGTCATTTTCTTGCTGCATGATGAAGTTCTTCCTAATTAGATTGGATGCATTTTTCTGTAAATTGGCAGACACAATGTTTCTGTAGACTTCTGAATTCATTCTGCTGCTACCATCATGAGTCACATCATCAGTAAAGATTAGTTAGCCCATTCCAGAAGCAGGCATGCAAGCCCAAGCCATTACACTTTGTCCACCGTGCTTGACAGATGAGCTTGTATGTGCTGGATCATAAGCAGATCCACACTTTGGCCTTTCCATCACTTTGGTAGACTTTAATCTTGGTTTTAGAACTTTTGTGACTTGTCTCTGTATTTCTTTGCAAATTCCACTCTGGCCTTCTGATTCTCACTGCTGTTGAGTAGTTCGCACCTTGTGGTATGACCTCGATACTTCTGCTCTCAAAGTCTTCTTCAAATGGTGGATAGTGGTAACTTCACCCCAGCCCTGTGGAGGTTGTTGGTGATGTCACTGACTGTTGTTTTTGAGTTTTCTCTCACAATGTTCTGTCATCAGCTGCTGCTGTTTTCCTTGTCTGGCTTGTTCTATGTCTGGATGTTAGTACACCAGTAGTTTCTTTCTTTTTTTTAGGACATTCCAAATTATTGTACAGGTTATGCCAAATGCTTGTGCAATAGCTCTGATTGATTTTCACTCTTTTCTCAGCTTCAAAATGGCTTGCATCTCTCCCATAGACAGCTCACTGGTCTTCATGATGGTTTATCTTTTTTCAAACAAATACAGTAATTACAGTTGAAACCCAGGGCTCAAAGCAAGAGTAGAAATTCAGCACTATTAATTGTTTAAATATACAATCTAACAGGGCACACCTGGGCAACAATAAAAAGAAAAATTGGTGGGTTCAAACAAAAGGTGCTATGCTCAACATCAGGAAACATCAGGAAATGAAAGCTGCACTTCAGAGCTATAATCTCATATTCTTCTTTTGATCTTAAATCCACATGTCTACAATGTATAACTAAAACAACAAAGTGGCTGTACCATTCCAATATTTTCAAAAGGGGCTGTATATAAATAACTTTAGTTTCCATGAGACATTTAAATATATTATGCATGAAATAATAAGGGGGGGGGGGCGTTTGTGTATCAACGTGATTATATAATTTTAATTATTGTCTTTTGTTATATCTCAGTCAGCACAGTAAATGCATTCTACATCACCACTCTTACAGCAGCATTTAATACCAAAGGGTCCATATTCCTAGTAGAAAGTAGGTGACCTGATTTTGAAGTCAAATGGGGGAGCTTACACCCGACAGTGTGTGAAACAGGGGCACAGCAGAATAATGTTCATTAGTTTGTACCAGACAGAAAAATGCAATATGTTTCTGTGTAGACTGAAAAAATACATTTCATGCAACATCTACAAAATACAAAATACCAAGATGAATCTAATTAATACTTTAGGAGCATTTCCAATATTTCAGTCCACAAACCCAAAAATTTAGCAAACTGCACTACATTTGGTTATGTATGTATCCTTCTTCTGTGAACTCCAGATGACTGCCAGGGTCAGTGTATACACACCTGGGAACATTCTTGTGTATGTGCATACAGATGTTACAGTCACATACAGAAGTCACATAGTGATAGCACCACAGAAAAGGTAGCAAGAACCTGAAGGCCAGCCAGACTGCCCTAAATTCTGAATGTCTGAGGTTGAGCCACACGCTGAACCTACTTACGAGATTTCTTTAATACCAGCTGAGCTGGAACTGCCCATAGTAGCCTACCTAAGCTAGTAAGTCATGATAATATCTGTCACACAGTAAGGCACCAGGGTTGTTTGCATTCCCACTGCATGTAGCTTCACTGCAATGTATTGTATTGTCAACTTCATGTACCCCACCTATATTAAAAGTGGTCATGTCCCAGATGACCTGTTCTTAGGTGGAGACCTGTCAGAACCCATCGTGTAAGTATAGCAGAACCTTTGCACCTCTGGCTACCAGAAGTGACAGGGCTGTTTGTATGCAATCTCTGCTCTACAGAGAAAGCAGAGGGTAAGACATGGACTTGGGATTTCCTGGAAATCCCTTGAAAAAACAACCAAAAACATTCTTGTGGAGACATAAGAAAAAGGGTGTATCACACAGGCTCACTGATGTGGCTGTAAGTATATTGATGGATGTCTGTGCTACATGATAGGCTCTTTGGAGCTCTGGTGGTGGGGGTGTCAGTTGGTGGTTTACCCATGAATAAGTGGATAGTTCTAAGACATCACTAAGATTTAAGACGTGATATTTGTTAGGTTGAGACCACTCAAGGGTGCCACCTGGCTGATCCATTTGGCTTCTAACTTTTGATTCTGTAGCCTGTGCTGTTGCTTCCAGGACTTTTTTGGATGGAGGCCTAACAAGTGGTGATACACTACATAACTTTCATAGAGTTGTTTGCACATGACCACCAATGTGGATTGTGTCAGTCACACCTGGTATCACACACAAATACAATTGATGAAGATCCATCCTGTAACCTATCCTAAGTGTCTCACTGAAAAGATGACATATCAGTGAGCTCTGTCACAGATGTATTATTGGATGCTGATTGGAGTGACTTCTTCAATGCAAGCAGCAATAGTTATGTGCCTATGTGTGCCATGTGTTGTAAAATCTCACTAGGATATCAGCAACACACCTGTATTCAGTTTTTGAACATTGTGGGTCTGAACATAATGTTTCATATGGTCAACTAACTGTGAAGAGCTGCAAGTGACAATGTTTGGTATGTGCTCAGACCCCCCCTGTTAGTTAGCACACACTATGAGCTATTTGGAAAGAGGCTCCGCTGTTGATTGACGGTCAGCCTGGACATGTCCCTAGATGTGGGTAGAGACATAGGTCACCTTCGAAAACTTTTGACTGTTTATTGGCACTGATTTATTGGATCAAATCTAATTCCAAATCTAATTTAATACCATGTCGGCATATGCATGCTGGATAATTAATTCCAGACTGTCATATGGTGATTGCCAAGAAACCTGATGCTGTCCATCCCCAACTTCTAGGGATCCTAAACCTTGGCTGCACAACCATGAATCCCATAGAATAGCTCAAAATTGTTTAGCGCTGAAGCCCAAATGGTTTACGGCTAATCCCTTTCATGGCTAAAACTGCAGTTTCGTGATTCACCACTAAGAGTGCTATTCTGAGGTAACCCCCTTGGATGGTTATGCAAAAATGCTGCAAAAAGTGCCTATATGTATCTGTCTAACTGTTAAAATTACTGAGTGAAGACCAGAGAATAAACTAAGATCAGAGAATTAAACAGAGACAATGATGAGGAGATTTGATGAGTAGTTGACAAATATTTTGCTGAGAGAAAGCAAGGGTAACCTTGCTTGACTTTGAGGTACTTTGAGGTAACTTTGTTGACTTTCTACATACAGGTAGAAACTCATCCCGGACATGATTTTATGATGTAATTTTAAGGTCACATGACTTTGTGGTAATGGTCACATGTACACTAGAATTCATTAAAAAATATAAACATTACTACATTCTATGGTAACACTGGGTTACAAAAAAATTTTTTTGTGAGTTGTCTAATATATTTCTGCTGATTTAACATATTTCTGGCCCACA
>JAQQZX010000009.1:8925587-8950219 GCA_030068355.1 Notoglanidium maculatum | reverse complement strand
AGTAAAGAGAAACAACAGTCCATCATTATCCAGTCTCTTTTAAAGTAATAAAAATAAAGAAAAAAATTGAATTAGAATGTGCAAACTTATGACTGGTAGTGTATATATATATATATATATATAATGGATGGATGGATGGATATTCCTTGTTTGATGCTGCCTGCCAGTCTTTGCCCTATCCTGTGGAAAATTAAAGCTATGTTTAGTGCATCTGTCCTATATATATATACTGCCTTATATTTATAATGGGAACATGCTCACTTGCAAAAAATGATCTAATCAGGGAACAGTCCATTACTGATCCAGTGGTCCCAACAAAACCCACCAGGAGTTAGTGGAAAGTCGTAGAGATCATAGAGAGGGTTACCGCAAATCAGAAGACTACCAACAGCAGGGGTATGACTCATAGCAGTAAAAGATTCAACTGACTGGATTACCCCAATTGCGAGCAATATCATCCTCCCCACCATTCTTTGGAAAGTCTCTGGTTTTCTTATCACTTTATTTCCAGTTCCTTTTCTGGGTAATTCCAGAGTGTAAGCTCAGCAAATTTTTGAAAGAGAAATGGGCTAGAGCCTCCTTTTTTGTTCATTATTATTGAGAAAAACACAGATATTTTTAACAAATATTATACGGCCGAACATAAAGTGTGTTCTCTATTTATATTTCCAGGACTTATAATGTTAATCTCATGTCTTAAATTTATAGATGTAATTAATTATTAATGACATTAACAGTTTTCAAATATACAAGAAAATTAAACATATCAATAAGGAAGAGATTCAGCTATTTTATTTCATACAAGGGTTCAAAAATGGGTAAAAAGTATACAGTATACTAATACACTACGTCTTGTGTCAGCTTCCAGTCAATAAAGCTTTGCGGGTGTGCTTCTATATAATAACAAAAGACGACATATTACAATGAAATTGAGTACAATGAAAAAAATTACATCAGCCTTCATTCTAGAGCTCAGCATTTTGAGTCTCAGTACATAGTCCCCAGTGGCCTGTCTTTACAGGAGCTCTGTTTCTCCTGGCCTTTGTAAAACAAACTAGGGCCATAATCTCAGTTTATGAGCTGCATAAAGCCATTGCTATCCAGTTTTATGTATTCACAGTTGATAAAAATCTGTGCTAAAAATATTATTACTAGTTTATGCCATCCTCTGATGAATAAAGTATGGTGCTTTTGTCTCTTCTACTGAACAATTGTGGTGCAGTATGTGTGGTCATATTTTAGTATTAATTGTAAAATAAAAAATGTAAATAGCCTATATATAGTTTTAAAGCCACCAACACAGTGCATCCTAGTAATTATGTTTACATTTTTACATTTTGTTGTGATTGATGGTATCAACCTTGCTTTTCATATTAATGTAATAACTGCACTTTCTGAAGTAAAACCATGTAATGCAAAAGAAGGTGCTGTCCTAATAATGTTGTCCTGTTTCTCAGGGTGTGAACCAATACCAGTGCATTACTTACAATGGGGAGACCCTGAACCTATTGCGGCTGTGGCCTTTGCTTGCCTTGGCCTTCTGTCCACCATCTTTGTGACACTCGTTTTCATCAGGTTCCATGATACACCAGTTGTGAAATCCTCCAGCAGGGAACTTTGCTTCATCATCCTGGCTGGCATCTGTCTGGGCTACCTTTGCACTTTCGGCCTCATTGCCAAACCACATGTAGTATACTGCTACCTACAGAGACTAGGCATTGGCCTTTCCCCTGCTATGAGCTACTCTGCTCTGGTCACCAAGACCAATCGAATTGCTCGTATCTTGGCCGGCAGCAAGAAAAAAATCTGTACCAAGAAACCTCGCTTCATGAGTGCTTGCGCCCAGTTGATCATAGCTTTCATCCTCATTCTCCTGCAACTGGCCATCATAGTGGCACTCTTCATCATGGAGCCACCTCAGGTGATCTATGACTACCCTTCAATTCGTGAGGTGCACCTCATCTGTAATACAACAACACTAGGGGTTGTAGCACCGTTGGGTTACAATGGGCTGCTCATCCTCAGCTGCACCTTTTATGCCTTCAAGACTCGTAATGTTCCTGCCAACTTCAATGAGGCCAAATACATCGCCTTCACCATGTACACCACCTGCATCATCTGGCTGGCCTTTGTGCCTATCTATTTTGGCTCCAACTACAAAATAATCACCATGTGCTTTTCAGTCAGTCTCAGTGCCACCACTGCCTTGTGCTGCATGTTTGTACCAAAGGTCTACATCATGCTCGCCAAGCCAGAGCGTAATGTGCGCAGTGCATTTACCACATCTACTGTGGTAAGGATGCATGTTGGTGATGGCAAGTCTGCCTCATCAGCTAGCCGTTCCAGCAGTTTGGCTAAACTGTGGAAACGACGTGGATCAGGAACAGACAATGTCAGGTTTGTTATTATGCTAAAATGTGTTGTTCAGATATAATTACCATGTACATTTACAGTAAAGTACTGGCAGCAGAATTAGCAGGTAGTGGATGTAATTAATATTTACAACATTCTTACTATATTGTTTGTTTACAACAATGGCACACTGTACATTACGCATTGTTAATTAGGGTGTAAACTATATTTTTAGAGGGTTACATAAAGATAACAGTACATTACTGTAAAAAAAACACTGCTGCAATTTTACGGTTATCATGTTATTTTCATATATATTGCCAAATATTCATCTTAAATCAATTTTAGTAAAAAAAAATCGAACAAAAAAATTTGTTAATTTAAAATGTATTTCAGTTCACTTAAAGAACAAACGTATCAAATTACACAGTAGGAACTTGCTAAAATAAATAATCATTGTACACAAACTATTCAAATTGAACAATAACAGAAACAGTAGGTCAACTTCCTGAAAGCCACAGGAAAAGAAGACAATTATTACAATACAGTCACAGCAGTTTTGCTGTAGCTATATACTAAGATCCTATAATCTGCTATTACAGTAAATGTTAAATCCAGAATACCACGTGTACTGCAGAATCAAACTGTAAAAAAACATATTTAAGGTATAATGTTCATATCATCACAGTATTTTACTGTTGAATATGCATAAATGATTTACAGTTTACAATAGCTGTTTTCCTTGTAACCTCTGGTTGCATACCATGTACTCTGTAAGAAATCACATAGTGACACATTTTTGTCTGTATGTGGGGATGTGACAATAGACTTTGGTACAAGGCCAGTGACATGAAACAGCCCTGGGTGCATGGAATGGATTACATCTAATAAAATTAGCACATGGAAAGAGGGGGCTTGATGGGCAATATGTTTCACTGTAAAACACCCATTGCCATCCTCTGTCTTTCATGAACTTATTTTATGCGTCTATTTAGTGACTGGGTGCTTTTTAGAGTCCATTTTGACAGGTGCTTACTAGGGTCCTGATGGTGTGACTCTCCCAGTATAAGGCTAGCATGAGGCAAGAGGAACATTATGGATGTTGACACATGGAACTAATATCTGGCGTGTATTATCATGCTACTTTCGGGATCTGGAGATCTTTGGCAACAGGCCAAATAGTGACAAATTTACAGGGTTGAGTTATTGACTGTATAGCAGTATAGACTGTGCTAATTTCATCATAAACACAAACTAGAAGGTTGACATCCCACTGACCTTGTTAGACGTCAACCAGCTTCTGTCCCAAGCTTCTGTAGATTGCCGTGATTGTTCCAAAGCAAGTAGTCAATCAGCTTAATGTGTGATTCACATGATGAAATATTCTGAGTTGAGTGCTTCTGCATTCGGTGCTTGGGCAGCAGGACATAGTGATTCATCTGTTGAAACCACTTGAGAAGCAATACCGAAATCAGCAGTAGACATGCCGCCCAGCCATATGCTTTATTGATTCCAAGGGAAATTGTAAAATTCAACTTACTTAGATTAGACCAAGAACAGAGCATAGCACAGCAAGGGAAAACCAGTCAACTACACTAGTGGTATATAGCCACAGCCCCACTAGTTGATCAGACAGTTGGAGATGTGGAATACTTTGAGCATATAGCACCAAAGTTCATTCAATTTGGATGTAAATACCCTCCAGTTAAAGCTGAAAGTCTGCACTCCGAGCTCATATACATTATTTAATTTTAACTTCTATGTATATACTGTGGTAGACAACTAAAATAATGATAACTTTGTCAGTGGCCAAGCATTTATGGACCTAACTGTATATGTCCAAAATCTGAAAATGTATTTAACATTAATTCACAATTGTTTTACCGACACAAACATACTTTGATATTATACTATGGATATTGGCATTTATTTGAAATGAAAGATATGTTTAATGTTCATCAGAAAAAAAAGATTGTAGATACATAATTGTAAACTAAGGAATAAAATTTTTAATCATTCTTATTACATCATATTATGAGACTATTGTGATTCCATAGATTTGACATTCATTTTTGCATACTTTTTTGGATTTATTTTAGACTAGATTTTTGTAAAAATATCACTGATGACTTGGAAGAATGAGAAATCACCGTTCGTATGGTGTTTTATAAGAAATGGGTTTAAAGCTACAGTGCCCTCCAAAAGTATTGTAATAGTAACACAATTTTCATAATATTGCCTCTGTACACCACCACTCTGTACACATGGATTTGAAAATAAGCCATCAAGATGTGAATGAAGTGTAGACTTTCAGCATTAATTCAAGGGGTTTAATAAATATATTGCATTAACCGTTTAGGAATTACAGGCATTTTTTACACAGTCCATCCATTTTCACGGGCTCAAAAGTAACTGAACAAACTAACATAAATGTTAATATAAGTATCATGTTTTAATACTTGGATGCAAATCAATCACTGCCTAAAGTGTGGAGCCCATGGATATCACCAAATTCTGAGTTTCATCCCTTGAGATGCTTTTCCAGGCCTTTACTGCAGCCACCTTCAGTTCCTGCTTGTTTATGGATATTTCTGCCTTCAGTTTTGTCTTCAGAAAAGCATGGTCAGTTGGGTTGACTGACTTGGCTATTTAATAACATTTCATTTGTCTTGCCTTAAGAAGCTCCTGGGTTGCTTTAGAAGTATGTTTTGGGTCATTATCCATCTGTACTGTGAAGTGCCATCCTATCAGTTTTGCAGCATTTGACTGAACCTGAGCAGAGTATGGCTCTGTACACTTCAAAATTCATCCTGCTACTTCTATCAGCAGTCACATCATCAATAAACACCAGTCACCCAGTTCCATTGGCAGCCACACATTCCCATGTACACCATATTTGACAGATGATATGCTTTGGATCTTGAGACATTTCTTTCCTTCTCCATACACTTCTCCTCCAATCTTCTTGGTACGAGTTGACCATGTTTCACAAGTTTCACATGACTCTTGTTCCAGAACTGGGAAGGCTTTCTTGCAAAGGTTAATCTAGCCTTTCTATTCATGAGTGTTACCAGTGTTTTGCACCTTGAGATAAACCCTCTGCATTTACATTCATGAACACATCTGTTGATTGTAGATTTTGTCAGTAAATACTCCTACCTTCATGAGAGTGTTCTTGACTTGACTAGATGTTGGAAAGGGTTTTTTTCCCAAGGAAAAAATTCTACAGTCATCCACTTTAGTTGTTTCTCTGATCTTCCAGGTATTTTGATGTTTCCAAGCTCACCAGTGCATTCCTTCTTTTTAGGAATTAACCAAATTGTTGATGTGGCCACTCTTAAAGTTTCTGCTATCTTTTTGATAGGTTTGCTTTGTTTTCAGCCTAACGATGGCCTCCTTCATTTCAATCGAAACGTCTTTGGACTGCATATTGTGAGTTCCCATGAACAGCTGCCAAATGCAAATTCAACACTTGGAATCAACTCCAGACCTTTTGTTTCCTTAATTTGTCAAGAAGTAATCAGGAAACAGACCATAACTGGCCATGAAACTGCTTATCAGGCAACTATCCTATTACTTTTTAGCCTGTGAAAATAAAGGGACTGTGTAAATATGGCTGTAATTCCTTAATGGTTAATGCAATATTTTTGTTAAACCCCTTGAATCAATGCTGAAATTCTACACTTCAATGGCTTCTTTTCAAATCCATTGTGGTGGTGTACAGAAGCACATTTATGAAAATTGTGTCACTGTTCCAATACTTTTGGAGGAGACACATGACACAGACTACCATTTACATCTACTGGTCTGAGTTCATGTTTTCTTTCTGCAGTTCAAATGGCAAAACTGTTACTTGGGCACAAAATGAGAGAGGCTACCGGCCAAATCTGTGGAAGAGGATCTCCATTCACATCAAGAGAAAAGAAGAGGTCAATCAGACAGCTATCATCAAACCTTTCTCCAAGGGCTGTGATCCACCTTCAGACACTGGGATGAAGGTGCCGTATGAGCGGCCACAGAGTGGCCAGCGCTACCCTGTTACCTACCGCCCACGCACACCCTCACCCCTACCTACTGTGTGCCAGCGTGGTTCAATGCAGCACTGCTGTGAAGATGAGGAGGATGTCAGGGAACGGCCTTTGCCAGTTGCAGCACTGCCTACGTACCTTACGGAGCGTTTACAGCAAGGTGGGCCATTACAGACATCCATTATGGACCAGATCAGCAGTGTGGTGAACCGCTTCACTGCAAACATCAGCGAGCTCAACAGCATGATGCTGCCAACTGGCTCTCCTTCAGGCAGTACCATAAATGCTTCTGGCCCCTGCTCACCCTCCTTCAAGTTGCTTCCACGAGAGATGCAGCGCTCAACAACAGTGACCACTTATGCAGAAGTGGTGGCTGCTGCTAATGCTACCCCTCGATCAGCAGTAGGCATAGCAGGAGGGATAGTCACAGGTGGAAGCAGCAGGGCATCCCCTGCTAGTCTGTCTAATAACACCTATGACTCCTCATATGCAGTCAGGACCACGGAGTTTGAGGAGCTGGCTGCTCTAACTCCTCCATCCCCATTCAGGGACTCCTCAGTGGGTTCAGCTAGTGACTCTCCCACCTGTCCAGACTCCGAGCTGGCTATGTGTGAGCGCAATTCCCCAAAGTATGACCGACTGATGCTGCGCAACTACAGCCAGAGCTCCTCCTCACTTTAAACAGCCTTCCGGGTCATCAAATGACATGCTACCAAAATGGCCATCGGTGGCATGCGGGCATTTAAAATACTGTTATGACAATTTCAAATCAGGTTTTACTACACTGTTGCAAAGTATTGATCCACTTTGCTGTAGAAATTATGAGAACTGGAATCAAGTCTATACTGAGAAATGGATCAGGGATAAAACAGTGCTTGAGGAAACTCAGCAGGGCTTTACTGAAAGTAGTTGAATGGCTTCTTTAAGTCTGAACAGCATGAACTAAAATGTTCTTTGTAAACTTTTGAATGAAGTGCACCATGAGATGTCAAAGCTTTTGCAAAGCTCAGTGAACTATGGATTGAGATAATATACTGTGCTTGACATTCAGCCAGTGATCACATTCCAACAATGTCACACAATGATACCTGTAAGATAATACCATATGTGACTATATGAAGGCATTGCAATATTTGTTGTTTGTGTATAATGCTGTCCTTTTGCTGTCCTTGCATACAATAGCGCATTTATAATGTAAAGTATACTTTGTTTTGGTTAGTATGGGACCCTTTCTACTGAACTAATCTTTAAACGGCATTATTTTCCAAGTGACTGTGTTTCAGTGACAAGTACCACTAAACAGTCTTGTTTAACACTTCAGATCTAATTGTTTAGTGAACAAAGATGCAAGAAAAAGACAGAATTCATATTTTAAATATGTTCAGTTAGTTTAATTTAATAGAATTTACTGTTAGGCTGGCTGTGTGATGTGCAACATAAAGGAAGCAATACTTAAGGCTTAGTGAATTAGTAGGCAAGCATTCAAGTGCACATGCTTTGCATCTTGTTACAATGTTCTTTATAGTAATTATGTACTTTTGAATGTGAATCAGTCAGATATGTTTTCTCTTAACCCTTATGAAATTACATGTCTCTTTATAGACATCATTTGGACCAAACATTCTCTTTTAAAACTTTTTTTTTTTTTATTCAAGGCAGTGCTTAAACTTTCTACTAATGTTGTGCACTGTGCATATCTCTACAGCCTTCAGTCTATTTAACATTGTGCAATATATTTATTGAATGGATGTACTGTAATTAACATTTATGTCTGCATGCAGAACACTGCCAAACAGCTGATTCTATAAGTGTTATTTTTTGTATATTTTCTAAAAGCATTTTGCATCTTTTGCTCTTTGTCTTTTTTTCAGAGAATGTAGATATTGACTATAAGTGTGAGGTATTTTTCTACCCAACATTTGTGTTGATTTAGTATTATTACTGTAATATAGTAAGCTGATAATTATTAGTTTATGCTTTGTGATAGTGGAATGAATGTATCCTGTAAAAGCTTTTATAACTGTTTAAAAATTATCTATACAGTGTGAACTATAGCACTTGGCACTATAAGTTTTTTTTATATTATTCTGTTGCGTTTGTAATGTGTGGAAAAAACTGAAATAGTCTACTATTGAATATCATTAAAAAGGACATAATTGCAAGGATCTAATTTTTGTTCAACACTATGTTAGGAAGAGAAATGGTTAATTGGTTGTTATGGGCTACACTGGATTTGCACTCTGTGTTTTCTTTTTCTTTCTATTCCTCTTTTCATTTCTTGACACCTCCCTCGCTCCGGCCTGTCACGCGCGTGAGAATGCACGCGTACACACGATTGGGCAATTTCATTTCGGGTCTAAACTCTAATTGGCTGAGCCGTGTATATGATAGGCTAAATATGAATATCAGCAAAACAATCAACGAATAGTATTAATAATAAATAATCACGAATAATTTAGTCAACCCTGGATTTTATCGTATAGTTTTTACAATATGAACAGTAATCCTAAACCACAGTGCTGTCCATAGAATAGCCAAGTATTTTCCTGTTATGTTGCTTAGCAACAAAAGCTTTCTGTTAAGGGACTACATAGTGGTAGAAGTGATACAGAAAACACTTCTTCTACGCCTAAATATCAGGCTATAAATAATATATTAAAACATTTATTGACCACAGATGTATTTGATCATATTTTTCGGTCTATTATAACACTCATGCCCCTGGTAAAATGACAGTAAGGCATTTGTTTACCTCTCAGTAACTAAACAAGATCAGCAATGAGTCAAACGTCTATCAGGTTAAAGCTACATTTGGGGAGGAATCCTAATGGAACCAACAAAACAAACATAATACGTTATCATTTTTGGGTTTTTTTTCACCCCTACTATGAGATACACACACGCCCACTCTCACACACACACGCGCACGCACGCACGCACACAGACACACACGCGGCTTTTCCACATTTTCGGCTGGGGGAAGGAAACGTGACGTCCACGAGAGACTCCAACATGCCGGTCACAAGTTGCTCTCCCGCCCCACCCCACCCCACCCCACCCCACCCTGCCCGGGATTTACAGGGTCAGGCACGGCTGCATCACTAAACTTTTCACGGGCCTCCGAGTGGAGTGACCGCGCAGTCCGCCGCAGCCATGCAGAGTAACCAGAAAGAACACTTGTACAAAATCCTCGTTATCGGTGATTTAGGTGTGGGCAAGACTAGCATCATTAAGCGCTATGTTCATCAGACGTACTCGACAAACTACAGAGCCACTATCGGGGTGGACTTCGCTCTCAAAGTTCTCAACTGGGACTCGGAGACGGTGAGACTGCAGCTCTGGGACATAGCAGGTAGGCGTGGGCGGTGGTGCTCACAACCCTCATAATGTTCCTGCCTCTGGCCTCTTTCTTCATCTGAGTGAAATGAACGTTATGATGCTGTTCACGTGTTTAAAAGATTAAAGCTATAAATTAGACACGGGTCACAGAAGTAATAAGATAATGCAGCTATTATTTAGTTGTATGTTTAGTTGATGGGGGCATTTATATCAGTGAAATTGTCTGTAAGTACCTCATTTCAGCTTAGATTTAGATACACAGAAAAAGCCCAATATTAAATTTATTTAATTGTTTATGTACAAGAAGAAATGAACATTATAGTTAACACAACACTGGGGAGTTTGCTGTTTAGACCTAAATATAAATATACAGTGGAATAAGGAGAAGATCCAGCTGGCAAATTTAAAATGAATTGCCAGGTAAGTGAGTGCTCAGTGTGCCTCCTACAGACTACTATTTTAATAATCCAGATCTATTCCCATTTGCCATTTATGCCAGCCACCCGTCTGTCTCTCTCTCTCTCTCTCTCTCTCTCTCTCTCTCACTCACTCTCTGAGAACTAAACTCATTTCCCATGTGGAAGGTATGCGTGCAATCATATGAGAACTGGTCTCATGTGAGTAAGATTTGGAGGTAGATCACATGGGAGTCATTGTGGAGGAAAATCACTGTAAACAAACCAGAGAGAAGTACTGTTGGTCTTTACCCAAACTGAGAATATATGCCCATATAAGAATAGAAAATCACATAAATTAGGTTTTGATCACAAATTACATTGTATGGTAGATTAGTAACAGAAGTTTTAGCCGGTTACTACGTCATTCTTTCCAGTGTTCACTTATAAATCAAATGTATCGTAATTTATCACAATTTATCATAAATTTATCTAGAGCTCACAAACCATAATCACAAATGAAACGATCACTTTCACAATTGTATAATGCAGGCACAGCAATGAACATAAAAGATCTTAAGAAAATCATATGCTTACCTTTCCATCCTTATTCTTTGTCTGTCTTGCTGATCATGAAGGTCAGGAGCGCTTTGGGAACATGACACGGGTTTACTACAGAGAGGCCATGGGGGCGTTCATTGTTTTCGATGTCACCAGACCCACAACATTTGAAGCAGTCAACAAATGGAAGGAGGACCTGGACTCAAAGTTAACACTTGCCAATGGCAAAGGCATTACCACGGTGCTTCTGGCCAACAAGTGTGACCAAAGCAAAGACATTATGGTCAATAATGGTCTGAAGATGGACCAATTCTGCCAAGAAAACGGATTTGTGGGATGGTTTGAAACCTCAGCCAAGGTAGTGTGTAATACTGGCTAAGCAGTATTCATGCATTATTTTCCAGTAGATGTTCATATACTTGATTAACCTTTTATTTGATGTCTTTACTATAACATAGTGATTATTTTTAATTAAAAACTATTCTATCCTATTTACTATTAGAATAGACTTAATCTGTGCCTACAAATACTGCCTCTTATTTACTAATAAAGCAGAGGTCTATAACTCTTACCGTATATCTGTGATGCCATAGGACATTTGGTATCCCTTTGGGTGAAACTCAGTTGAGCCAAGACTGACTGAATTCGCACATAGTTGTGAAAAGTAGACTATGATAAATTTAAAATTGACATTTAAATTTAAAATTGAAGACTTCTTTAAATTTATGTCAGTGATGTTATCAGTTCTGGTGCCAGACTTAGTCACTGGGCCTAACCCTCCCTTCAATACCTCCATTCATATCTTTTCAAACACATGCACCAGTAATTTTTTTAAAAAAAAGGATGGAAGACAGCAGTAGCACTTTGGTCACACAAACTGTGTAGAAGAAAAATTCTAAATTGTTTCTTGTGTATTAAATAGAATTTGAATTCTTATACAGTGTAAAATTTCAATTGTATGCACATCAAATGTGTATAGGCAGGCTTTTTGCACAAGTGTAAGTAATTGTCAGATAAGCAGACAGGCTTTGCTTTGCAACACACTAAGGATACCAGGGAACATGGATAGCATATCTGATTACAACATAACTCAAAGCAGGTGCAAACACTTAAGGACGAGAGAGGTGCAGGGGTTGATGGGGAGTGTAGTTCAGGTCACAAGTGAAGTCCAACAAATCCTAAGTACGTCCTCTGGAGCTGATGTGACAGTAGGAAAATGTAATAAATAAAAATAGTTTGTAGCTGCCATGTCACAGCTCACTTAAATATCAGCATGCCCATAATTAACCATATATGTTAACTAAGCATTGGTTCAAAGGGTACCTGAGGCATCGTTCAAGGGGCCTAAAAAGGACCATTTCTATTTGAGAAGAGTCTGTAGCCAAAAACACTATGTTGAAAGGACTTGGATTTGCACAGGTATTACATCTGTGTGCCTTGTATCCCTCTAGAACTTGGGTCATGACTGAAATAATCATACTATAATTAATTTTGGGAGATGATAGGCCTACTATGTGCCAACAATCCAGACGGAGCTTACAGCCAGGATATCAGTCCTCTTCCTATGTCTTCTGTTCAAATTACATGTCGTTCAGCCTCTTTACCGAAGCAGGTTACATTTTTTTTAATACACCAACTCTTAATTTTTAATGGAATTTTAGAAGAACCACAAATGTGTCATTTTTTAAAATCAAAAACCAGATTTTTATCCTAATTTAAAATTATTAGTAGTCCAGATCCATGATTAAACATACCCCTATGTTTAATCATCGATGCAGTGCATTCTACTTGAGGCTTTATTTTACACTGCTAGGTGTTTTTAATGCATATGTTCAATTCATTCTTTACATATGCTGCATAAATTCACTCTTTAAAAATGTAATATCTTAAGAATTCTTTGGCTACACTTCTGAGGATCCCTTAAAGGTTCTATGTGGACTCCTACAATGAAGTAATTCCATATCAGAAAGGGTTCCATGTAGGGGCTGAGAATGATTATTTATCCAAGGAATCCTCAAAGATGACCCTTTTAATTTAGTTTGCACAAATCTAACAAATATTTGTTTTGATATAGCCCACATTTTGTGTTGAAATTTTAATAGACACCATTGATTACATTTGTAGAGTTAACTGTGTTCAGTTGTTTGGTTGGATCAAATATCTGTACCCAGAAAGACACTCATATGAATCTGATGTTTATCACATGCCCACCTAGCTAGTTATGTTGTTATCCACACCTAGAAAAAACAAGTAGGCTTGGCTGTAGGTGTCGTGGTAACTTTAAAGTAAACCACTCACGTACTCAAGGAGTGCAGAAAAATTAGGCTTTTATTCAAACAATGAAAGCCGAGAAGGTCTGCAGCGCGTTCTGAAACACTGCTCCAAGTCAGCTACTTTTATACAGAAAACCATTCACAAGTTTAGTAACATGTTGACAAATTGATGGCATATGCACATTCCTTGACCTCGCTGCTATCTGACCTCCACCAATATGTTCCCTAGCATATCTAAGCATCTAGTTCAGTCACCATTAAAACCAGTTATTACCTCTATTGTCTTCAAATTTATGCTTGGTAGCCATTATTAATTAGTTGCCTGACAAAGATAACATATAAAAAACATGTTCTTACTCGTTATCCCTTTTCTAAGTGTTTCTGACATCCCTGACATTTCTGTTTTATGTGTGTGGATGTGTGTGTGTGGATGTGTCTGTGTGTGTGTCTGTGTGTGTGTCTGTGTGTGTGTCTGTGTGTGTGTCTGTGTGTGTGTGTGTGTGTGACCTGTTAGTGTTAAAGCCTAGTGTCTGCATTTTTTTCCCATTTTAGCAAACCAAGAATACATACATGTGTTCCAATATGGCAATGCTTCTTAGTTGCTCATTTTGGAACCATACCTATGCCCAAATTTTAAGTGTGTCTAAATATATTGTGATACGTATTTGAGGATAACTATTTGAAGTATTAGAGCTACCTTTAAAGCCTACACGCAGTTGTTACACATGACCATATACGACATTGAATTATATCTAATAATGCATACATTGCTAAACGCTTGTTCCTAAAACTCTACATAGGACAATGGCATAACTAATGTTACAAGCTAGACAAGTCCACTGTGTCATATATGTTATAGTGTTACAATTTAATAGAACAGAGAATAATTGTAAGGATAAATTAAATCATAAGCTGCTAAACAAAATCACAAGCACTAAATTATCAATTATCCAGCCATTTAAATATCTCAGGTCCAGCTCAGAAAACCACTCTTGTCTTCCCCCTAGATTCTTGATTTTTTTTTTGTTATAAGAATGTAAATGACTGTTTAGCTGAAGTGTTCTTCAACAAAAATGTTTAAAGGCAGTTTTAATTATATGAGAACCAAACTGCAAATTACATAAAACATACACAGCAAGCAACATGATACCATGGTGTTATCAACTACTTTACTACTAAATTACTTTACTACACTTTTATCTTATAATATTTTTCAAATGGTGTTTTCTAAGCCCAGGCCAGCATTTATTTTCATCTAGAACTTTGTTGCTAGTGGTCAAGTTCGAAAATTTGTAGCATAGTTGATAAAAAATAATGCCTTTTTTTCTAGTGAAACAATACAAATCATGGAATCTGATACCTTAGAAATTCCTTAGCCTACTGTGAGAGCACTTATTTTTAGTGCCTGACTTTTTGACTAGTCACCTGCCAATACAAAAATAGGATCTGAATTAGAAATAGCTAAGTAACCTTTTGTAGCCAGCTCAGGCTTTAATCGGATGTCACATGGTCAGGAGATTACAAGATTTAGGAGGCCTCTAATTAAAAGTCATGAATATTAAATTCCTAATTAAAAGCAGACAGTCAAATCGAGCAATTGCTGAAGGAATCCAGAAAGTATGGAGTATTTTTTTTCTCATTATACTTAATGAAGAATTTATTTATTTATTTATTTATGTATGTATGTATGTATTTATTTATTTAAGTTTACCATCCACTTTCATTCATCTGTAATGAAACACAAAATTGAAACCCTCCTCTAGGCAATTTGATGCATTTTATTAATTCATAGTGTTTCTCTGATTTAGATCTGGGAAAGCTAAGATTAAAGAAAGTCTTCATATCAGCTTATGATCACAAGCATTGGGAGCAATCGTACTGCAATATTAGTGCACCCCACCATGCACAGTGTACTGCTGTATGTTATTGATTGAAATATTTTTCTAAATAACAATTGCAAATGTATTAAATGGAAAAGAGGTTTAGTGAAGTGCAAATGAAATGGAGCTTGAACTCAATTTGTATGTCTAGTGAATAATATGTGCAAAGATGGCATACACAGGTATAATTCAGTTATTCAGTTGAGTCAGTTAACTTAACCTGCAGGGTATATACACTATATGGACAAAAGTTTGTAGACACCTGACCATCACATCCATATGTGAGCCATCCCCAATCTGTTGCACAAAGTTGAAAGTACACAGTGGTATAGGATGTCTTTGGGTGCTGTAACAACTTCCCTTCACTGGAAGTAAGAGGCCCAAACCTGTTCCAGCATGACCATGCCCCTGTGCACAAAGTGAGCTTTATAAAGACATGGTTTGCCTTGGTTAGAGTGGAAGAACTTGAGTGTCCTACACAGAGGTCTGACCTCAGCCATATTGAACACCTTTGGGATGAACTGTGACTCAGGCCTCCCTGCCTGACATCAAAACCTGATTTCACTAACACTGTGCCCCAGTCACACTCCAAAATCTAGTGGAAAGTCTTCCTAGAAGAGTGGAGGTTAACATCAAAGTGGGGGACATCTGGAATAGGATGTTCAACAAGCACATATAGGTACGATGGTGTCCACAAACTTTTGGCCATATAGTGTGTGTGTGTGTTGATTTTTGTCGATCACTATTTATCAGATGTACAATTGTGCACATGTGCAAATGTCCAAAGAGAGCTTACATAGAAGATTAATAAAGGTAAACAGTGGCATTATGATTTTTCCAACACCCTCTCACTTTCCCACTATTACAGGAAAATCTAAACATCAACGAAGCTGCAAATTTTCTGGTCAAGCACATCATTGCCAGTGAGAACGATATTCTCAAATCAGTGGTTCCAGACACCATTTCCCCTCAGCTGACCACAACCACGAAAATGAGCTGCTCTGCATGTTTCAAACCTTAACGTCTGGCCAACTGGTGGATTCAGGCTGAGCAACTAAGAAGGACTAAAAGACAGTCCTTTCACCCACTATGTCTGTAACCGTAAGACCCAAGCAGGACATCAAAGATAAGTGTGTATGTGCGTGTGTGAGAGAGAGAGAGAGAGAGAGAGAGAATGGAACACAAAGTCCAGTATCATATGAATGAGTACTTTGTAAGATTGCAATTATTTATGTGCAACAAATGTCTGGTGTCATCATGTGCAGTTTTCAACTTGTGATGTTTGATTCCAGATGGACAGATAAAGAACAATTATGAAACACAGCTGAAAAGAGGGATTATAGGTCCCTTTTTAATATGCCACACATCTGTCCAACAATTGTTTGAGACTATTGATCTCATATGTGTTTTACTTCTTGGTCTTTGTGTTTAAATGTATTGATGCTATGATACGATGTTTTCATGAATCATTCTTTTTTTTAGACTTGAGAATGTATAGATTTCTTAAGTACATACTGAATATTTTTAGATAAACTTAAAATTTTTATGGTGTACGAAATGAAAAACCATATGCCGTCACTCCATGTGTCTTTCTAGCTTTTTCCATCCATTTTCTGCATTTTCCCCATCTCTGTTTCTCTTTCTCACTCTTTCTCCATGCTCCTCAGTGATTCACTTTCTGACTCACTGCCATTATATAAATCTCCCATGAAGCCCCTCTTCAGCACACACTTTTGTTCACATCTTTAAACATGGTTATTGATCTAAGTTCCTTTCTGTTCCACTGCCTGCTGAGTGCAAACCCTTTGCACTTTCTCTCCATACTAGTCTATTGTCGTCTATGTGGGAAGCATTACATAAAAACACTATCCCAAGTATTAGGTGCTTCTAAATATTTCTAAATATTTAAAAACTGATACATGCATGTAAATATAGACTGTTTTGTGTTTGGATAAATAACAGTATTCATTAATATTGTATGAATGCATTACAGTTGCAAACTTAGAATGGAAGAAAAATTTTGACCAAAAGTTTGTCTGTTTTGTCTTATTACCTATGCTACTGTTTTATCTTGACAATTTATTAATTCTATAATAATTAACTCTAGTTAGGGTTTTTATGTAAAGACAATAATGCAAATATAATTACTTAGTTTGCTTTATATTTCTTCACATTTCTTCAGCTGTTTAGACGGTGTACAGTATCCACTATTTGTGGGTAAATTTATTCAGTTGGAAGTGGCTTTTAGCCCACAACTAGCAATTTACATATCAATTTTTGAACAAATAACAATTGTGCTAATATGCTGCTTATACATTTATTATAGCTGGCACCAGTGAACTGTAATTTATCTTTAAAATCTTCAGTTTTAACTTTATGCATGGAATAGGCAGAGGTTTATACTGTTATTTATATGGTTTGAAGCACAGAAACAGTAGTGTATCCTAAACGTAAACTGAGTTTGTGTTGCCATAACCAGAAACATTCTTGAGGAGAATAAAAGTGAGAGTTCCTGTCAATGGGAAGAGTACATGATAAAACGTTGGTGGAATTGCAGTGCATTTTAGCATATTACTCATATTCAACTCAAGTCCTCTGGTATCACCATGACAACTGCTGAGCACAGAAGTATAAAAGCTCTTTCTATGAAGGTTGCAGCTCCTGCAACATCCGTATGATTAATATTCTGCAAACCTGTGCATGTTGCAGGTCTATTGTTTCAGTAGGACCCTGGAATTAAAAAAAACATTTACACATAGGTGAATCATGATGACTTGCTTGTATTGTAAAACAAATTTATCTACATACGCAGAACCTCTACTTGGATTATATCCTACTACACACTGTGTGAAAGTATCAATCCAGTGAATAAATGCAAAATCCTTGTGTTAACAGGTATCACTTCTATATGAAGAGAGAATTTAATTTCAGTTTTTTTGGACTCCTGAGTGATGCAATTCCTGCAATTCCTCCTCTTCCTGGAGGAGATGTGCTTCTACAGCAAGGCATTCCTAATTTAGAACTTCTGACAGGACATGAATTAAATCCAGTTCTTCAAATATATTACATCATATTCATCCTAACATTCATACATCACTGAAGATCGCCATAAATGAAAGGACAAAGAAACATTTATTATTAATTCCAACCTCTTTGGCTTATTTTCAGCACAGGACTGTGAGGATGTAGCAAAATTCTTTGGGGTTTAGATCACAATCTGAGAAAAGTGCCCCAAAATAATGTTCCATCATCTTTGAAAGCAAGAAATACATTATATGTGTTTACACCTGGTTGTATTTAGGATGTATTATTATTAATCACCATAATGCATGGTATAAGCTGACTCTATATACACACTTTAGCTCCTCTAACACTTCAGTCAGATTAGCTTTTCCAGAGAGTATCACCCACACAGAAGCAGCCACACTGCCTATCACACACACAAACACACAGACACACAGACACACACACACACACACACACACACACACACACACAAACACAGCATGCACGCATAACTGAACATAACCACCTACACTCACACTGTTTCATACTGTACACAGATATAGAGGTTTTGAAATACTATCTAGCTCGCTCTCTCTGTCTCTCTCTCTCTCTCTCACACACACACACACACACACACACACACCCTCCATTTTATGCACATTCTTGTCCTCATGTAATGGTCTGAATGATGTGTTTCTGCTCTAAACCCTTTAAATACACAGTGGGCTACCACAGAACCATAAGCAGGGGTTATATCTAAGAGTTCTGGGCCCAATGAAACAATATACTCCAACTAGCCACTTTTTTACACCTGCTTATTCACGCAGTTATCCAACCTGCCAATCATAAACTCAAGATATAGGTCAAGAGCTTAAGGTAATGTTCAGAATGTGAGTATGGGGGGGAAATGTGTTCTCTGTGATTCTGAACTTGTTGACTTGTTGAGTATTTCAGAAGCTGCTCATCTGGGATTTTCATGCACAGCAGTCTGTTGAGTTTACACAGAATGGTGTGAAAAACAGACAAGCAAACAAGCAAACAAAAAATAAAACTAGCAGTTCTATGGAGAAACATTTTGTTGATTTGAGAGTTCGGAGGAGAAATGCCAAACCTGGTTTGAGCTGACAGGAAGGTTATGGTAACCAAAATAAGCACTATTTAATTGTGGTGACCCAAAAGCATCTCCATCCATCCATTATCTATACTGCTTTATCCATCTGGGTCGTGGGGAAGCTGCAGCCAATCCCAGCAGACTTCGGGCGAGAGGCGGGGTACACCCTGGGCAGGTCGCCAGTCCGCCAAGACAGACAAACAGCCACACACGCTCGCATTCACACCTATGGGCAATTTAGAGTAGCCAGTTGGCCTAATCTGCATGCAAACTCAGCACAGAAAGGCACCCTGGGTAACCCGGGGATCGAACCCAGGACCTTCTTGCAGTGAGGCGACAGTGCTAACCACTGCACCACTGTGCCGCCCAAAAGCATCTCAGCATGCACAAAACATTGAACCTTGAGGTGGATGAGCTACAACAGCAGAAGATCACACTGAGTTTAGGTAATCCTGTCAGCCAAGAACTGGTGAGGCTGCAGTGAGCACAAGCTCACCAAAACTGGACATTTTAAGACTGGAAAAAATTGCCATATCCAGCATGACAATGCCACTGTACACAAAGGAAGCTTTGTAAAGACATGGTTTGCCAAGGTTGGTGTGCTGAAAGTGTAATGGCCTACACAGAGCACTGACCTCAGCCCACTGAACATTTTGATGAATTGGAATGCTGCCTGTGCCAGAGGGCTTCTTACCTGACATCAGTGTCTGACCTCACTAATGCTCTTGTGGGTGAATGGACAAATCCCCATAGCCACATTCCAAAACCTTTTGGAAAGTCTTTTGGAAGAGTGAAGGTTATTATAACAGCAAGGGCAGACTATATCTTGAATAGGGCATTAAAAAAGCATGTATGTGTGTGATCAGTCAGATATACACATACTTTGGCCAAAAAGTTTCTATTCAGGCATGCTAGAATTTTATGCATGCCCTTCCAGCTATGGATCTTTAACATTGTCATCACCTTTCATGATTTCAGCAACAGTCCTGCCACAGCACTAGGATTTGTATCAAATTTAATCTTACTAGACAGAGCTACACATTTTCTTTGAAGGGCACCTTTACCATCATAGTACTCTACATACTTACACATGTTCAACTTTCACCCTCTAACAGATAGGAGTTCAGTCCCAGGAAATGCTCTGGATCCAACACAAAGCAGAATAAGTAGTTACTGAAGATAAACAAATGAACGAATGAATGTTCATTCATTTTCATTTGGCAATGTAACTAAAGATGCACATTTTCTTGCTGGAAGGCTCAGTATTTGATTCCTGGTTGTTCTGGTGTGTGAACTCAATGCCTAAGTACAAAACCTTAACCAATGAGCTATTGAGCTACACTATCTCTCAATGGACAAGTGTACATGTCATTAGTAACGTATGTATCTCTCGTTATATGAACCTTGGCTAACCACATGAATTACCATATTGTGTGCCTGTGTGTTTCATACCAATGTGAAGAAAAAAAGTCGCAAAGTGATGCATAAAGCAGTTGTGTAGGAGAGGAGCAAGCAAGTCACACACAGTGGGGGTACTTGAATACCTTTTAACACAGTGTGTAATAAGTACTGCTGTCATACAGTCATCTCTGGAACATTTTCACCAAGTTCTTGTCAAGTCTGCACTGGTTATGAATGACAAGGAATTCCTGTCATCTGGGGTTCATAGAAATATTGCAACATTGCAACCACTAGGGGCAGCAGATAGGAACTAACAAATATAATGACTGGAAATGTCAAAATGAGCATTACTTCCAAATATATATTAAAGAAGAGTTTAAACTGAATAAAGAATATTAAAATTCAGACTTCCAGCTTTAATTTGGAATGTAATTACAACACTTTATATGTGGTTGCACCCTATTTCAGGGACCAAAAGTAATTGGATGAACTAGTATAGTGTGAACTAGTTAACACTTTGTTGCAAAACAGGTTTAGTTAGGAACTGATGAACTCAAAAATTGTTGAAAAGCTTATGCTTAGTGGTTTCCAGCTTTTATGAAATTACCCTTTTTTATGAAATCACTGTTAACTCTATGCTTTTTGTCTGTAGCCATGACTAAGTACCATTCTGTAAATTAATTTGCAGGTGTAGCCAGAGAACAAAAAAATCTCTTGCGTTTTATCTAGCAGTGTTAACCACCTACTGGCACTGTCAGGTGAGAGGAAAAATTGCAACATTTTGGTTATCAACTCAGGTTGCATTCTCTGCAACTTACTATGCCTCCAGTCATTGCTGGACATGTCCACTTATGACTAGCAAGTTGTTTAGGCTGTACTGTTTTGCTCTTTGGTCTAAATCTGCCAAAAAGACAAATGGTATAAGTGCAGGGGGTTTGTCTAAAGACTGCATCTTTAACATGGTCAGTGTCGAGGCAGCAGTGTGATTGTTGCCCATTATTGTCTTCCTGAGTATTCAGACAATCCTGCACAAACACAAGTCTAGCAATTTATCCCTCCAATGCAATACCAGTCACATTACAAGTGTTGCTACCATGATGCTACCACAAAAAGTTTTCACAAAATTGTCAAGCTATGGATAGGGAAACTAGTGCATTGTTAGCAAATAGTAGATAAGTTATTTTATTTTTAAAAATGAGACTTTACTGACATAAATGCTAGTTTTTAAACATCTCTATTTCCCCAGACAACCTCTAACTGCCTATTTAGAACCATAGACTACACAATATATAATACACGGTACAGTACATACAGCACTGTAAAAGTAGTATTTTAATTGTATTTTCTGAGAAGTTTAGAGTACATTGACACTATGTGTGCTTGGCTGAGTGTTAGTGGCAGACTATTGTGGCAATTCCTATAAGCAGTTACTGAGTTACTGAGCAGGTATTTGACCATTGAACTCTATGACCTCTAGAGCATGGTGCTTGTATCACATGATTGTGACATGCTGTGGAACAGCCACACCACAAAAAAAGGACTGACTGAAGATTATCCACTCAGAGATCAATTACAAGTTAATATGGTGAGGTTTGATCTTAATTTATAGTGCTGGCCAGAAGAGAACAGGCCTCTGCCTTTCGAGGTAAAACAAGTCTCCTTAGGTAGTTTTTCTTGGCCAGTCTTTGGCTTACTTATTTAAGCCACTTATTTTTGTAAAACTGCTTTGAGACATTCTGCATTGTAAAAAGTGGTTCATCAATTCATAATCGTAAAGTAGAGCCATACATTTCTACATCATGGACTCTGCATCTCAGGGTTGGGAGCTTAAATGGTAGATGATGTGATCTCATGACATTGTAAGCTAGTTAGAAGGTTGACATGAGTTAACAGCTTACTCTTTGTAAATCGTTACAGTTTACACAGAGAGAGAAGTGCTGTTTCAATAGTACTGCATGATAGGAGCTGTGTTTCAGTTCCAGAATGCAATTTTAAAGCATGTAATTGGCAGAACCGTTCATATACACTCATGGGCCACTTTATTAGAAACACCATACCATAGAAACTAGAATTAAAACAGCTCTCAGAGCAGCATCAATTCTTTGTGGCATGGGTTACACAGTGTATTGGAGATTATAGTCCATGGTGATATGGCACCAAATTATTGCTGCAGATTTGTCAGATTTTGGTAATCTCCATTTTTAACTACATTCTACTTCACTGTGCCATTCACATACATAACTAGTTTGATATGACTTGTGCTTGGTGAGATGGTGCATTACCATGGTGGAAGTAGTCATTATAGGTTTGTGGCCACAGCAACAGTACTCAGACACTCAGCTCAAGGCTGTGCCATTCAAACAAGGCTTGGTATAAAGGGGGCCCAATATGTGCCAAGAAAATATTCCCCACACCATTACTCCACCGCAACCAGCCTGAGTTGTTACCACAGGGTAGATTTGGTGCATGGATTCATGCTGGTGAGGGAAAATTCTGACACTACAGTCTTCCTGTTGCACAGAAAGCAAGATTCTTTAAATCAGGCAATGTTTCAATCTTCAATTGTACAGTTTTGGTGAGCCTCAGATTCCTGTTCTTGGCTAACAGGAGTGGAACCCGGTGTGGTCCTCTGCTACTGTAGCTCATCTACCTCAAGCCCAGCTAACAATTTTTGGTTCCCAGAACATTCCAGGAACGTTATTTTTTGGTTACAGGAATTTTACATGAAGGTTTGTTTGGTTGTCCTATGGTTTGCCAAGAAGGTTTTGTGTAAAATTCTGTGTAAAAACTTGATATCTAAGAGATTAGCAGTTTCTGAAAAATTCAAACCAGGCTGCCTAGAAACCAGCAACCCCATAATAATGTTTAATGGGAACATTATCTGAAGTTTTTGACCTTTTTTGCATGATTTGCTGCTGGAATATGATTAGCTGATTGGGTAATTGCATGAATGAACAGATGTACAGGTGTTCCTAATAATATCGCTACTGAGTGCATATTTTATAAGGTTTTATGCTGTCTCAGGTGTTTCTGTTGTTTGTTTTGTTTTTTATTTGAAAAGGCATCTGACAATGCACTACTACTCATACTATTCGGTCTGCTGTAGTCTGAGGTCAGAACAATAAGCAAATTTATCAGCAGGATCTGTGAAAATTTGTTTCAATGTGGTTTTGATTCATGCAGTATAGTTAAAACAAAACTCCATCTTTTGGCAGATTCTTCAGAAGACACTCAAGTCTAAACAAAACAAATGAGGCTTAGTCTAAACTAAATTATTTTTAGTGGTGAAACTTTCAGTCCAGGTGATGCAGTAGGTAGCAGTGCTGCCTCGTGGGTTTCCTCGGGGGTCACCAGTTTTCTTCCACATTCAGATATATGCCAGTAGGTAGATTAGCTATGCTAATTTGTCCACTGATGTGAATGAGTATGTGAATGTGAACAAATCCCATACAGGGTGTGTTCCCAGAGGGCATCTCTGACCAGTGTAAAACAACTACTGAAGATGAATGTTTTTAGTGTGATGGTATTCTTTGCCCAGGTCCTAATGAGCCAGTATCAGAATATATTTAATGATAGAGACTTCAAAGCACTTATGTAAGTCGCTCTGGATAAGGGCGTCTGCCAAATGCTGTAAATGTAAATGTAAATGAATGAATAAAATTTCAGTGCAACATCAGACATTATGTGTAAAAGAGAGACTCGTGTTTCATGTTTAAAAATAACAAAATAATAATTGATATACTATGTATATGTGATTTATCAGTTCCCAAAATCATAGTCTTGCAAGTCATTACAGCCACTTGATGAGTTCTCTCTTATTGTGTTCATAAGTGGGGCATAGGAACAGACTCTAGAGAGGATTCTCAGTGGACTCAACTGAATCAAGACCAGCCAAAGCTTAATATAGGCTGTGTCTTAAATGGCATACAGTATAACATGTCTATCGATTCTAAAAGAACCTGCAGGCTTCCATCTAAGTTTATTGAAAAGGTCTGTGATTTCTGCCGTGACTCTTCTGTAAAAGGATTTTGGATGAAAAAATTTATTTAGTTGAAAGATGGGGTCTGGTACAGAGTGAATAATATAATGTACTATATTGTTATAGTTAACGGATTCAGTTAAATTTTTAAGAGAATAGCAGTAATAGCAGGGGCGTCAGAAGCATTTTGAATGTGGGGGGGACACATTGGCGGGGGGGTGTGGGGGTCCTCCCCCATACATTTTTTAATGAATTAGATGCCATTTCCTGCATTCTGGTATATTTTTAACAGGTTGTTAAACACCTA
>JAQQZX010000009.1:8896931-8919459 GCA_030068355.1 Notoglanidium maculatum | reverse complement strand
GTGTTGGCCCTGTGGTGGACTGGCGACCTGCCCAGGGTGTACCCCGCCTCTCGCCCGAAGATGCTGGGATTGGCTCTAGCTTCCCTCAAGACCCAGATGGATAAAAGTGGTATAGATAATGGATGGATAGATTATATCATATTATATCATATTATATTATATTGTTTACAAAAATTGTTTAGTTATCATCAGAGGCTTCAGGCTTAGTTGAATGGATTCCTCCTGTGTCACATGATCTAAGTATAAAAACATGTTCCTGGAAGGGCCCAGAGATCGTGCCTTAAAAAAAACTTTATGAAGATGAAGGATCTATCAAAACAAGTCTAATACAAAGTTTTGGAAAAGTATCAAGATTAGGTTATTAAAAAAATCCCAAACATTCCATGAAGCCCCATTCAGTCTATTAATAATATCACACAAGAATATGGCACAGCCTAAAAAGTAAGAAGGGGATTAGTTAGAGATGTTACCAAAAGGCCAAGAGTAACTGACAACTACCAAACACCATGCTTCTTTGATGTGATGATACAGGTATGATAGGCAGCATTGGATAGAGCTATATCAGAATTGGTTTTGTCATGGAAGGAGAAATCACTGCCTAAATTTTTTCATTTATTTATATTTACAGTCTACATATTGCACTGAGCCATTTTACTCAATCAAATGAGCAGAGCCAGCCATCATACCTCAACCAGGTAGTATTTTGTTGTTTGCATTGTATTTATTTATTAGTTAAAGCTGTGATTAAAAGACAGGACAACGGCATGATCAACCCAATATGTCTTTATGAACTCTCCATCAGTGGATTGCAGTACAGCTTTTTCCTCTTTTCTTAGTCCCGCCACCTTTCGCTTCTCTTAACAGTTTGAGACCTCTGAAGCACTCCTAAACACTCATGAGTACTCTTAAAACTGAAGTATTTTTTTGCATTGCTCTTATTCTTAGGTTTAAGTGTATGAGAAAATGTCCTCATTACTAAGAATTTTTGCTCTGAGCAGCCATATACATCCTGGTCCAGATCTGAAATCATTTTTTGTCTTTCTTATGCATCAGAACAGTTTTTCCATTACTGCAATAATGGCATAGAAAATGTGAAACTATTAACAATTATTATTAATAATAGAAAAGTCACACACAGCTTTGCTACATAATAGTATCTGTATTGCTGTTACATAGACACCAAATAATTTAAAGACTGTAAGAAGCAGCTAAAAAATTTGGACCTTTTATTAAAGCTGGAAGGCATTTGCCCTGTATGTTTACAACATTTTAGTAAGTTTTACTGTTGAGCAGAACATGCAATTAAACTAACCACAGTAATGCAGTGGAAGACATTTTAATATAAATCTTTACTCATAGAAACATCAACAATTTTACATAAATTACAGTTTCATACAAGTATAATATTTTGATTACATATATAATCACTACATTTATTAAAATTAAAGAAAATCTGTGCTACTGTACTGTTTCTACAATTAAACACATTCTGTGTGTTTCATTACACAAGCCTGCTTTCTATCAAAAGCATGTACCCAATCATTGCAGACCTTTGGGCAAGTAGGGTTTAACAATTATGTTACTTTTCTCATCCTGAATGCTTTCAGCAATGTTTTATGTACTTCAGAAAATGTCAGTAAGTTTGCTAACATAAAAGGTTTAATTCCACTACAGAGGAAACCTGATTCTTAAAAAAAAAACAAAAAAAACGACACATGGCTGATGCACATTTGTTCATACATGGTGAATTGAAGTCCAGATTGTTCCATAGAATATGCACTACATGGTCAAAGGCTTAAGGACATCTGACCATTATACCCATATGTGGCTCTTCCCCAATCAGTTTGTACAAAGTTGGAAGCACATTGTATAGAATGCCTTTGAATGCTGTAGCATTACAGTTTCCTTTCACTGGAACTAAGGGGTCGAGTCCGAATATGTTCCAGCATGACAATGCTACTGTGTACAAAGTGAAGGCTATGGACATGGTTTCCCAAGGTTGGAATGGAAGAGCCTGAGTTTTCTGAACAGAGCCCTGACCTCAACCCCACTGAACACCTGTCTATGAACTGGAATGATAACTGCATCCCAGATATCCTCCTCACTCAAGATCAGTGTCTGACCTCACTAATGCTCTTGTGGCTGAAATCTTAAATCCCCAGGGCCACGCTACAAAATCTAGTAGAAAGCCTTCTCAGAAGAGTGGGGGTTATTATACGAGCAAAAGGAAGGCTACATCTGGAAGGGGATGTTCAACAAGCATATATAAACGTGATGTTCAGGTGTCCATAAACTTTTGGCCATATAGTGTAGCTGGAATAGTGTTACACATTCTTTTGTTTGTTTCTAAGAAGTCTATTTTAAAATCACATCTGAAATTAAGGCATTATGTCAGATTTTCATAATTTCAACTAGAACAAAAGTTATGGTCTCAACACCACAACTGTAATGACTTAATGATGAGAAGCTTTACACCTACAGGATTAAAAAATAAACAAGCTTTAATTCTGGCAACTTTTCAATCAGTTTAACTCTGGTAGGAAATCGTTCCAATTAAATTCCAAGGATTATGAGTGGATATGAGGAATTAATACTGCTTTTGGGCAATGCCAGAATTTTATACTAGCAACCAGTGCAATGCCATTCACATTATTTATTCAAAGAGACTGTCTGGGTGGTCACTGCAGTGGTCTCCAGAGCTTGTTAACTCAGCTGCATGTCCGGATCTTGAACAAACAGTGTGTATCTGGTGTCCAGTTTGGGAGTGAAGTCTTTAAAGTGTCTAGAAGCTTCAGTCCCAAACACATCCAGCACTCTTCTGTTCATCAGAGCAAACCTGAAGATAAAAAAAAAAAATGCAGACCGGAGCTTATCTAATATGCTTAGCAAAACTCTGGCTTCAGCTCACTTTCAGTTTGCTTTATTTTTGCCAGAGAATATCACCCACACCAAAAACACCCACACACTGTGCCTCGGCTCTTGTTAATAAGCAGCAAGCAAGGCAATGCAATCTATACATACTGACCTGCCCTTGGTCAGTCGGAGGAGAAACTTCCAGTAGGATGGTCGCAGATTCTGCACCTCCATCACCGCCTAAAAGGAGTCAACAAACCAAATCAAAATGCAGAAAACTAATTCAGGTGATATCGTGCAAAGACAAAAAGAACCAACGCAAACAACAGGGCTTATGATAAAAATAATCTGATAAATGTGTTACCCTTCAAATACCAGTTTGGACACCAAGTATAGGTTTTGTAAGTTGCTTTGGATAAGGGGATTTGCTAAATGCCATAAATGTAAATTTAAATATGTCCAGTCACAAATCATCAGCTTTGACCAACCAAATATTTTCACTGTTGTTTTCTATTCCGAAACTTTCATTTTTATCTACGTTGATAGAACAACAAAATGCCGACTGATCAATTTATCAGCAATAAATGTCCATGATCATACTGTACATGTGTGGTGGTCTGGGAAAACTTATTCAGTAACTGGACTGTAAATAGATTTTAAAATACTAATTAAATCTAAAATACATAATGTAACACATAATATGTATAATATAATTCATGATATAATTAAAATGCTAAATTATTAATAGTTTCCTTCTGGTAGTGAGACATGAAAAAGGAAAACATTTACAGTTAAGAAAACCCTCTATTCTTTCAGAACTATTCTATATGGCCAAAAGCAGGATGATGAGGCCAGGTTAGATCTCATCAGAATTCCCAGGACCGGTCATGTACAGTCTCCTCCGAAAGTACTGGAACAACAAAGCTGTTCTTTTGTTTTTGCTATACACTTGAGACATTTTGGTTTGAGATGAAAAGCTTATGATGGGTCAGAATTTCAGCTTTTATTTCCTGATATTTATATCTACATGCGAGAACAACTTAGAGAACGGCACCTTTGGTGGCAGAACGCCGGCAGATAGAACGTTTCTGTAGCCTTCTGAATTCATTCTGCTTTTAGCATTATGAGTTACATCATCAATAAAGATGAGTGAGCCATTCCAGAAGCAGTCATGCAAACCAAAGCCATGACACGACCTCCACTGTGCCTGACCAATGAGCGTGTGTGTTTAGGACCAGGAGTAGATACTTTCTTTCTCCACACTTAGCCACACTTGAGGTTGTTGGTGATGCCACTGACTGTTGTTTTTGGGTTTTTCTTCACAGATCTCTGAATGCTTACTTGAAAGCCACTGCTGTCGTTTTCTTTGGCCAACCATGTACGGTTGTTAGTTCACAAGAGGTTTCTTTGCTTTTCAGGACATTCCAAATTGTTGTAATTGCTATTCCCAATGCTTGTGCATTCTTGACTTGATTGATTGATTTTCTCTCTTTTCTCAGCTTTAAAATGGCTTTTTCTGCCATACACAGCTCTCTGGTTTGCAAGTTGGTTTATCCTTTTTTGTGAGTTAAATGAATGCAGTTTCCACAGGCAAAACCCAGGGTCAAACCAAGAGCGGACATTCAGAGTTCTTAACTGTTTAAACAATCAATCAAACAGGGCATACCTGGGCAAGGAGAAACTCCTCTTAGTCACGTTTTATTTTTTTAAATCTTTTTGATAGTCTGAAAAGTGGGCCTTGCGATTCAAATACTTTTGGACGGGAGTGTGTGTGTGTGTGTGTGTGTGTGTGTGTACAGTACATATTGCATATACACAGTCATAAATATGTCTACTTTAGTAGATTAGAGTGAAATTAAGTAACAAATATGAGTTTAGAGTGCTGACATTCAGCTGTCAGTTTGAGGGCATTTACATCCAAATCACAAATCAGGTAAACCGTTTCAGCCAGCCAAAAGTAACTGGACGAACTAACACTCATAAATCAAATTGACATTTTGAATACTTTGTTGCAAATCCACTTTAGTTCTGCACTCACACAACGCTTCACAAAATGCTCAGTGGCTTCCTGTTTCGTACTTGTTGTCTGCAGCCATGACTAAATATTATTTTGTTAATTAATATGCAGGTGTAAATGAAACACCAGAGAAATAAAGCATCTTGCATATTAGCTAACTGTGTTAATACAGTCTGCTGCCACCTTCAGGTGAACTTTATCATACTTATCATGTTAGGTCCTGTGGATGGACTTTGGATACCTCTGGCCAAAAGTATGTGGACACCTGACCATCACAGCCAGTTGTGGACCGTCCACAAACTGCTACCACAAAGTTGGAAGTTGTCTAGAATGCCTTTGTATGCTGTGGCATTACGATTTCCCTTCAGTGGAACCTGTTCCAGCATTATGATGCTAAATAAGCAAGGGGATGCTCAAGTACATATGGGTGTGATTGGTCAGGGGTCACCTAATACACCCATACAGTTTATATATAGTGGAAAAAAAAGTCAAAATATGAAGGGTTTTCAAAGGACACCACACATATAAAGGGAGACACTGGTCAGTTTTTATAATAATCTATCCGTGACTTTGCTTCAGTGATCCTTTAATGTTATGTGAATTGTTGAGGGTCTTAAATGACCCTTGCATGCAGTTGTGAGGACTCACAGCCTGGAAGCAGATGGCAGTTGAGATGGCATAGATTACTGTGTCAGAATTAGGGAAGTAGGGGAAGTGTCCTGCCTCGATGCCTTTGAAGTACAGGGTCTAGCAAGAGGTTATAAAAATGCAATGTCTTCATAAATACAGTGATTACTAAAATTTCATTAGATGCTGACTCATAAAATATTTAATGCAAAAAGAATTTAGAAAATGTACCACTGCTCTAGGACATACCAAAAAAGCTACTGCATTAAAATAAATTGTAAAAATATGTAAGTTAAAATCACCTCGACAAGCTTGGAAAAGAGATACATTGAGATGGTGGTGCTCTTATAGAAGAACATGGAGATGCCAGCAAGAAAACCTGAAACAACAGAACTGTAGATGAGAACACCAATAGCGGAAAGTGAATGATACAGTGAGAACACACCCTGGAGTGTACCTGCTATAAGTGCGTGGAGCTCATCATCGAGGTTACGAACCCACCTAAGAAAACAGCTTGTTCCCTTCAAAAAGGGGAAGAAGACAAACACAAAACCAAACCAAGAGCAACAGAAGTGAACAATTTGAATCCAAAATTGCAGGCAGTGAATAAAATATATGCAACAGGAAACAGAAACAGAAAATGACAGGCAGACTCTACCTTGTAAATGCTGACAAAAGAACCGAGAAAAGCTCCTAGTTGGAAATTCTCCTTGTTGTAGAGTAGTGATAGAAGACGAGAGGGTTTGGTGAAAACATGCCTAAATGCTGATGGAACCTTCAAACAGCACTGGATGAGGTAACCCACACTAAACATGCGGATGAATCCCTTCAGACACAAAATAAAGTGATTTTATCAGCCTAGGCCACTAGGTGGCAGATTTTAGTTATATTCTCTGATGACACTTTAAACTGGAGATCATGCAGACCTTAGTAGCGAATAGTAGGACTATTTGATATGATGATATAATACTGATACCATGATAATTTATAAGTAAAATTATATTTATCATACATTTGTTTATTACTAATAATAATAATAATAAAATAATTGATTGATTCATACACCTTATGGCCAAAGGTTTGTGGACACCCGACCATTACACCCATATGTGGTTCTTCCCCAAACTGTTACCACAAAGTTGGAAGCAAACAATTGTATAGGATGTCTTTGCATGCTCTAGCATTATAGTTTCCCTTCACTGAAACTAAGGGGCAGTTGCAGTAACCCAATCACCTGTTGCAGTATTACAATGCCCCCGGAGTGCCCTCTGTGTCCTGAACAGAACCCTGACCTCAAAACCACTGAACTCCTTTAGGGTGAACTGACGCTGACTGCGCCCTACATCTCCTCACAGAAAATCAGTATCTGACCTCACTAGTGACTAAATGGACACAAATCCCCACAGACCCCTTCCAAAATCTAGTGCAAACACTTCCCAGAAGAGTGGAGGATATTCTAGCAGTAAAGGGAAAATATATCTCTAACAGGATATTCAAAAAGCACAACAGTGTTATGGTCAGGTGTCCACAAACCTTTGGTCATTATGAGTTATGAATGTTTTATGAAATGTTAAACCTTTAAATATTTACCAAGTGACCTAAAGTTAAATGTGCAGTGTGACAGAACTTACATTCTGACTAAGTACAAAAGATCTCCTAAGCCAAAGCAAGCCCTCTGCCTCCTTCACCCACACACCCACGCACACACACACACACCCACGCACACACACACACACACACACACACACACACACACAAGCAACGTGCAAACACGCTTGCAGTAGCAGAACTAAGAAAGGGCACAGACTTTTACCTTGATGCAATAGAAGATGCAGTTGTCTTGGTAGTGTTTGCAACACCTATGTCTGGGTCCATGTTTGCATCTGAAGGGGGACAACATAGCGCAGAACATGTACATATGCCAAATAAAGAGAAGCAGCATGTCAAATGGCTGTGAAACTTTTTCTGGACTGAAGTCACAGCCCTATCCAATACACCATGTGCATGTTGAAAAACTTTGCAAATAATTTCCTGAGAATTATTCCATTAAAATCTAATAATTGTTTATTCAATGAAGTAAAAATTGTAATTAAATAAAAAAAGCAATATTTTTTCTATTTAGATACATTAAGCTATATAAAACCTTGCTCATATACTCACAGAGAATCTAGCAGCCTGCGAGTCAGAGCGGTGATCCTCGCAATGGATGAAGGCCGTTCTGTGTCTGCTGGAGATACAGCTGGCCTTTCTGAGCGAGACGCGCTGGGCAGCTCAGCCAGGCTGGAATGTGTGGGGATCTCCTCCTTCCCTACAATAAACCTACCATGACAAACACATAATTCAAATGAAAAAGATTATGTTAAAAAAATAGCAGCATTTGAATGTTTTTGCAACAACTAATTACAGGAAAAAACCAAGCAAACAAACGAACAAAAAAAAATCCCCAAACCACCAGATCCATTAGTAATACAAACACCTACTTTAATGCTGAGAAAGCAAAACCTTGAAGTCCATCTTTACATCTGAAAATGAAGCAATTAAAATAAAATATCCTCAGATCAAATACTACAAAAAAAAGACTTTTTTAAAACACAGACTTCCATCTTTAAAGCCACATAATTCAGATTATTCCTTTTGAGCAAAAAAGTTTCCACTCACCTGAAGAGAAACATGTAGAGAGACGCAGTGATGCAGAAGAGAAGAACCTGAAAGTGACATACCCACTGAGATTGAGATCAGAGGTGATCAGAGGTTATTTCCATGCAAATCTATCTCAAATGCCAGCATTAAAATAAAAGCAAATATATGCATACCTGCAAGATTCACCTAATTAGTTATATTAGCTTGTAGCATTGTTCTCCAGCAGAAAGTCTCTTACGCACCAAGTCCGAATTTTCAGATATAATATTCGAATGAAATCACACAGGTCATTAAACACATGTGTTCTTAACAGTCTTTGCACACCAAGAACAAAGTTTGGTATAAAGAAAAACAAATTCGGAATCATCTTGTTTGTTGTGAAATTTCACAAGGCAAAATTTTCTGACCAATCACATGAGGGTTCCACGGAGGTCACAAAACAGAACGACGAAGAAAAAGCCAGCAACATGTGTGAGCAGCTCATTAAGGTGAGGAGCCACGCTACCCAAGAGAATTTGCATCGGACCTGGTGTGCATATTCTGTGTGAAAATTTCGCATATCAATTTTTTGCCTTTTCACATTGCAATTTTGTGTCATGTGCGGTATGTAATAATGCTAAAGCTTAAATGATTAGAATTTTTTTATCCTTTTATTCATTGGAAAAAGAGGAGCAATAAATTCTGGGAGTGTACCTCTCCATGTTTTAAAGGGCTAACGATGCCTCGTGTGACAGCCATCCGGAATACTGTCTCAGTGGCCTAGAATTAGGCAGACGTTATATAATGGTTAGTATAATACACAACCTGCAATATGTAATATTCAATAATGTTCCCACTACAGCTCTAAAGGGTCTCACCAGGTTTGCCATATATATTGTTAAAAGTCCTCTCCTGCAGCAAGACAGAAATGAAAAGCTATCAAATGACTTGTACATACACACTTTACAGGAACATTTGTATACCTGCACATTCATGCATTTATCAAATCAGCCAATCGTGAGGCAGAAATGCAATGCCTCATTGGAATAAACATCGGAATAAAAAGTTGGGAAAGAAATGTGACCTCCGTGACTGTTGGCTGTGGTTTCAGACAGGGTGGACTGAGAACTTCAGAAACTGCACTTGGGATTTTTCATTTCTGCTCACCAAACGTGTAGAGTGCTTATTTGAGCTACAGTACCCTTCCTGTGAGCTTGAACCAGTCTGACCATTCCCCTCTGACCTCTTTCATCAACAAAGAGTTACTACTACTATTTTGCAATATTTTGTGTAAACTCCACAGGCCGCTGCGCAGGAAAATCCCATGAGATCAGCAGTTTCTGAAATACTCAAACCAGCACATCCGGCATCAACAAGTCAAAGTCATTTAGATCACACTGTTCCCCACATTCTGATGTTGTATGTGAACACTGACTGAAGCTCTTGACCTGCATCTGCATAAGTTTTCTACAGTCCCTTCTGAAGTAGGGCCAATTCTTTGGGTTTACTATACACTGAAGACATTTCGGGCTGAGATCAAAAGATGAATATGAGATTATAGATCGCAAGTTCAGCTTTCATTCCAGATATTTGCATCTAGATGTGTTAAACAATGTAGAACAGATGTTCCGAAACTTTTCAGATAATGTAACACTATGTACAAAACCAGATTTGCCAAGTACCACTTCCTACGGCACATACCAACAATGAAGCATTGAATGTGCCACCTCGCCTGGGTAAGTCCACCTCTGACTACTACTACTACTACTACTACTAATAATAATAATAATAATAATAATAATACCTGTGTTACACATTTTATTATTTGCGGTTTTGATATGGACCAGATGGCAACCGTCAAATTCTGTGTCAAACTGGGGAAATCAGCAATAGAGCCCTGGAGGAATGCATGAGCATGTTAATGGCAATGAAGCAATGAGCTGGGTCAGGTGTTTTGAGTGGCTCTTTTGTGTGCCCCTCTTGAAGTGCGAGTGCCAGTCAAAACACCTTGCCCGTCTCATTGCTTCATTGCCTTTGGCATGCTGAAGCATTTCAAGGGTCTCCGTTGGCGATCACAAACGCTTGCGCACTGAGCAAATAGCACATGTTGTCACCAAAACACGCGCAACACATGTCCTGACCTTGACAGTGCAATGTAACAGCATACCGACTCATGAGAGCTTCATTGCTCACTCCTGCTGCATGTGCATGACTGTGCCGGGCTCCGTTCAATCCATACAGGAACTGTCCAGGGACATTTTGATCGTACCTCGCAATGTAAAAATTAAATTAAATGATATTTGTATTTTAAGTTAAGTTTTGGGCCAGCTGGAGTTGCATGCCAACAGGTGGAGCCTCACATACCACAGTTTGGGAATCACTGACCTTTTGTTTGAACCCACCCACTTTTCAAGTGATCTAAAATATTGGAGCTTGTGACTGACAGGTGTTTCTTGTTGCCCATGTGTGCCCCGTTAGTAGATTGTTTATACAGTTAATAGATTGGAATGTCTACTCTTAGCTGTTAAAAAGGATAAACCAACATAAAGACCACAGAGCTGTCTATGGGAGAAAAGCAAGCCATTTTGAAGCTGAGAAAAAAAGGAAAATTGATCAGAGCTATTACACAACATTGGGCATTGCCAAGAGAGCAATTTGGAATGTCATGAAAAAGAAAGAAACCCGACAGCCAGACATCAAACATGTCGGCCAAAGAAAACGACAGCAGTTGATAAACATTGTGAGAGCTGTGAAGAAAAACCGATGAGGAACTACTGAGGGTAGCAGCAGAATGAATTTAGAAGTCTACAGAACATTCTGTCTGCCAATTTACAGAGAAATGCATCCAATCTAAGGATGAACTTCATTATGCAGCTAGACAATGGGCTGAAAAAACAGAACAGCGCCAAACAGTGCACAGAGTGATGCAAGTGTCTAGTTTGAGACTAACACAGTTATCGTTTTCCCAGGTGTGTTACACACACAGGGATACACAGCAGTGCACAAGCATGCAAAAGACTATTATTACAAACATGTGAAAGATTATTATAAATCCCGCTTTCATACATGTTCATACATGGCAAATCCACCAGTATAATAGCAATTCAGCAAAATACAAGCGCATCTGGCTTTTAAAGGGAATGCAACATGACACTCTGATTGGTTTATTGCATGTTATGCCCAAAACACGTCCATGATTAATTAAGAGACTAAGTACAACCCTTTTGAACCATGCGCCTGACACTGCGACCATTTTTCTGCCATTAAACTAGCAAAAGGGGATTTGAACACGCCCTAAATCCACTTGGGCCATGCACTTCAGACTGCGTGCTTAGATCGTTAAATTACAGCTAAATGACCGAAAACACGCTGATAACACAACAAAGGATGTAATTAGGGGAAAAGGTGGTTTTAGCATGCATTTCACCTGCTGAAAATATTAAGTGTTATTTACTTCAAGACTATGTTTCAATATATTTGCTCACCTAACAATTGTGTGGGCAGCTTTGGTGGCAGACATGTTCTGTCATTTAAAGCATCTAGATGTAAATGTCAGGAAATGAAAGTCGAAATTCTGATCTATTGTCTCATTTATCTTTTGATCTCAAACCCAAATGTCTTCAGTGTATAGCAAAAGCCTAAAAAAGTTGGCCTTGTTGTTCCAATACTTTCAGAAGGGACTGTATCCTCCATTTCTTTCTTTCTTTACAATGTCCATTGTGATCCTTTCCCTGCTGGTTACATCAACATACAGACTTGAGAAGGTTGACAAAAACTAAAAAGGGGATTCTTTTAGAGATTCTTATGAATTATGAACACATCACTCAGAGCAGAATGCGACTGTGTCTAGCTTTTTATCAGATTAACATTTATCCAAGCAAACCTGCTTTTGCGCTCTATCAGAATAGCGATGTATGAAGCTGGCAGTGCAGCTCCAAAGCCCGACGACCACGAATAGAAACGTCCCAGCAGCTTCCTGTGTGACAGAAAGAGACCAGAAGGAAATAAATGAAATTAAAATGCATTTTTATCATTAAAATTTATGCTAAATTAATTACTAATGCACACAGTACAGCAATACGTTTATAACAATAAATAATTTAAAACAAATCATAGCCTGACCTACTCGGTGAATCCTGATAAGATGCTCAGCAATGATCTACAAAAGTCTGGTGCTTAAAACTCCGAACAGACTTAAGACTAAAAGGTGGCGTAGGCACAAAAGGATCAGATTTATAACACTGTATATGCAAGATCCTGCATGAATTCCCTCAATTAATGTGAATGTGAACTTCTCACCCCACCTTCTCTCCAGTCCTGTGTTGGCAGGTCCTAGGTTTCCCCACAGTAAAATGCTACTCGTGATCTGATGCCACGGTTTGATTCTTTGAATCTGCTGGTTACTGCTTGGGCATTTTGCATGAATCACATAACTAACATGTAAATATTAAAACAAGCACCAAGTCATATCTTACCCATGTCTCTGTCCCATTCTCAATATTTGCTCTCTTCCTTTATGAATGTTTTATGCTGAACGTCAGTTAATTATTTCAACAGTTCTCACAGCGATCATTACATGACCACATGTAATATGAGACCATATTAAAACCTCTGGGAGAGAACAAGTTAGGAACACTTTGCTCCTTCTTCAAAATGCATTGCATGACATTATGTTGAAATATTACAATTAAATAATACACTTCACAATGCTAGTCATGGTGTTGAACATGTTGTAACAGCAGCCTATGAGGTCTTGAAGAGGCATCCTCTTTGGAGGTTTTTAATGGCCACTCGGCTGGTTTTGTAATCCTGCTCGCTTCTAAATACTGTATATGGTAAATACAGCATTCTGAGCTGCTTTTCTGTTCACCACTGCTGTAAAGAGTAGTTATTCGAGTCACCACGGCCAGGCTCTGGCCTTACTGTCAGCTCCAGCCAGTCTGCCCAGTCCTCTTTTACCAACAAGGCATTTCCCCCTGCAGGACGTTCCGTACTCGCAGGACTTCCACACATTATTTCCAACAGCATGATATGGAGTGTGTTATTCCTCTTTGCTACCACAGCAATTTGCTAAATGATTACAATGCTGAATTTATTAATAAACAACATGTTACATTTTAACAGTCTATAGTTACATTTAAAGTTGCATAACGTCCAGGACAAACGAGTCCCTCTTCTCATGTGTGTTAGAGCTGTGATGAACAGTGTGTCATTTTACTGAGAAACTTTAAAGAGTAAACTCCACCGTCCTTGAGACTTTCCTGCTGGGAAACATTGCAAATCACTGTGACTGTTACAAAGTGCTTATAAATGAGACTCCCCCTTTCATGAAATGCTAAATAAATTCCTCCTAACAAAAAACCTTCACCGCATCAAAGATTATGCGTTTTACTTTGTTAAACAGCAAAACGCTTTTTAATTCAGTTTATTGTTCATCTTATAACAGGGCTCCAGAGTGCGACCATTTTTTACATGGTCAAAAGTTAAAATTTCACCGGGTCGCATTTGTGCAAGTGCATGATGATCATTTGTTTTAGTGTCCTTCTGATCCGGGAACCGCGTTTGAGATTGAAAGCATGTTTTCCACCGACTCAGTCTCTCTCCTTCCCTGCACTTTAATCATCGGCTACGCGCACGGCGCACTCATGATGAAACACCAGACAGTTCGCAAAGTGTGTGCATTGTTCTCTGCTTATGACTTTTTGTAATCACTTTCCACACTTTTTACAACTGTGTGTCTATATTTCAAGCCTTGATTTGTTCAAATTTTGAACAAATTCAAAATAAAGATAAAATAAGTACCTGTTTCGCGCAATGAAACTCTCCGATGCTAAATTCATTTCGCTTGCTGTGTCATTTTCGGTGTGTGGAATCGAGTCCAAAGTTTTGCGGATGACTCTTAGCTTTCAATGCCCATGATTAGTGAATCGACTCTTTTTGGAATCGACTTCAACGTAAACCGAAAGCAGGATGGAGACTTGATGACTTGACACACAAAACATACATACAGTATACCGTAAAAATAACAATCGTTTATCAGCATTACTGGGGCCGGAACAATGGGCAAGTTTACCTTTTTACAAGCTAAAAATAAAGTCGCAGCTCTTTGTTGCTCAGGTACACAGAAGATAAACGGCTGCCTGCTTGCTTTGTTGCACCCAGGGGGTAAACACGGGGGTACGAAGGATTAGAATAGTATATTATGAATGATATGGTGTGTTACTCGTGTATACCACAGTGATTTGCCAATGATTAGCATTACCGGAAAGTCTGGAGCCCTGTTATAATAAAAGCAGCGTTCACTGTACAAGTCCCTGTATACGAGTCATGATCATTGATATAAACAGTATATTAGAAATAGAGCAATAATATTAACCTATCGTTCTTGTTACAGCTGGAACTATTACCTGAGTTGTGCTGTTATACGAAGTAATGCAGACCGACTGGCTAATCACATTCAAGAAATCAACCACAATGTGGTATAAACATTTAATAATAACCTTTTTCCCCCAATTCACCTATTCCTCTTGCTTTGCTACATTTTCAAGAGTCATTAAAAAAAATGACTAAAATATATGGTGTTCAAAAACTTGCAATACATATATAATTTCTTCTATATGGTTAATCAGAATCAGAATATAAAAAAAAAGATTAAACAAACAAACAAACAGAAAGCTGGGCAAATTGTCCTGATTTAGTTTACCCTGACTGTATATAGACCTAACAAAGCCAGGCATCAAGAACAAGTGCAAATTTTTACTGGGTATTTGCCACAAGATTAGTCAGACACATTTGCACATTGCATATAATTTGCACAAAACTAAGGTGTTTTCTGTTGACATGAGCAAATTCATTCAGTGACCTCTTTAAAGCAACGGCAGCGCATACACTCAAACTAGTTGCAACTGCAAACTGCACTTTAATATGATATGTGCACTTATTGTCTAAAGTTTGCACAGGAACATGTATAGCCTCAAATCTAGTTTACGTTTCATAAATCACAGCATTTGTGAGTACGCATGTTTTATAAAAGGGTTATGTGAGACAAACTTTTTTAAATCGCCTCATCCTTATTATGGGGGATCCTGATTGTGAAACTGTCTGATTGTTAGAACTCTGCTTATTGAACCTGGACTTTAACCAGTTGATAAGAGCAAAGATTAAAAGACTGATAGGTTCGGTCTGCAAAACTGATATTTAACTGAGATATAAATTGTTTTTGCTTCTATTGCAAATTACTGTTGAGAAAATGCTACCGTTTGTGCACTCCTACCTAAGTAAGCAGAAAAAGACGATGTACAGGCCTCCATTTGTAGTGAGAAACGACGCAGACTGCAGAATTTCAGGGAGGAGTCTCTTCTTGTAGTAGTCTTTTTTCCTTCTTCGTAGGACAGCTGCAATCTAGAGAAGAATGACATGTGTATGAAATTTACTATTTGATCAACAGGCAGGCTTTCCTCTGTTCTCGTTCATAGGATTACATATGATTTTGTTATAGAATGCATGTATCCTGGCTTTTCTGCAATGTCACCCAAGGGGTGGCATGAAATTCCCCGTGGGGTCTGAATAGCTGAGTCACTATCTGTTTTCAAATGAAGCTCTGAAGAGCTGCCTGTTCACCGAGCACTGCACTTCAATGAGCAGAAATAAAAACAAACTGACTTGTGCATTTTTGTTGCTCTTCTTTAACAGGCTTTTAGCTTGATAGTGTGTTTAGATCTCACATGAGGACATGCGTTTGATGGTAATTATTAAGCATTTCTGTACCTGGTGCTGAGCTCAAACAGAACTGCCATAAAAGGTAAAAAAGGACATGTTTACTGTCACATTGGCAAATGGATATAATGAACATAAGTGTGTTGATTTCGTAACAAGCTAAAAAAGGTTTAAAATGCCAGAAAATGCGTTTGTGTTTTTGTGTTTTGTAAAACATTGGCCTAAAAATATTACAAATCTGACACTGAGTAACTACTACCCAGGCCTGAAATTCATTACAAAATAAGCCTAGTGAAAAGTCTAGTGATTGTTGGAGCTGACGTTAACAAGTGTCCTACACTGGATGTGGCTCTCAAGCTCACATGACGAGTTGAGGAAGCAGATTCAGTTGCCTCACCACCGGGTTTGTAGAATCTGATAGTTGCATGAGCTGATGTTCCCAATAACCAATGACAGATCACCACTGTTTTCAAGTGACCAATCACTGATGACTATTTGTTTGTCCCTCCCACACACATCATACTCTTCATACTCTATTCTCGGCTCTATTTACAGCAATAAAAGCAAGTTAATCCATCAAGAACCATTTCCTTCATGTCTAACTCATAACTATTCACTGCCACTGCTTTTTTGGGTCTGTGTTCAGAATAGAAATAGCATAATTTGCAAAGATGTAAATAATTAATTTCTAGTGCCAGGAACAAGATGAACTCCTTCTATAGGACATAAGCTACAATCTATTATTTTCTATTCTGTAAAACTATTTTATTCCAAGTGACTTTAGACAATCTGCTTTCTTCGTGTAACACAAATTGTTATGCAAATGATCATGATGATTCAACGAATATGCAAATTAGTCTGTTGCCTCATCTGGCGACTTCTAGAACATGAATTATACACTTTCCCCTGAAAAGACTTGGTAACACTGTTGGTAAGCGATTTGTCAGTTTTTTCTAATTAGACCCACCGATGTTCTTTGAGTGTGATGTTGAGTGAATACACAGATCATGTAGCTGCACATAGGACACCTCGGACGCGGTTATACTGCAGGACCTGATCAGCTCTGATCATTAGTGCACACTCTGAACTCTTGTCCCATGTAAAAGACTTGTTAGATAATCGCATTGGAAATGCATTTGCAGTGAACACGTAAACAGTGTTAAGTCTTAGTCAATGAGCGACATTCAGTACTGAACTAGCGATTATCACCGCTTACTTGATCAGGCACACAAGTGTTAATCCATGATTACATAAAATGAAGCTTGCACAGACTGTAACCTGCTTATCTACATTGCTCCCACTAACCAACCCGTTGCAATGGAGACATAAGCTAGCAGCATCATGGCTTTTAAATGCTAGCTAACATTAACGTCAGTTCGCTCGCTGTAAGGTTCATGTCAGTACACGCTAAACAGATATACTTACTAGATATAATGGTGCATATATTTTGAGAGAGACCTCCAGAGCCCCGGCTGTGACTTGCAGTGCTGAAAGTGTGCATGATGGGCTCCATGTATGTCCTATCTCATAGCAGTTGTGCGGTATGGACTTGCTGAGAGCAGCCATCTTTACCGAAGAGCGCGGGGGCGCGCACTCACGCGCAAGAGCGCGCTCTCGTGCCTTAAAGTTACAGGGAGGTCAGTCACAAAGTTCAACGAATTTTCCTTTTGATATTCATGTGCGAAATAAACGGCCCACACTACAAATTTAGGGCATAATATTCAGCCAGGATATTGTTTGTTTAAATGAAGGCTTTAATGAATGAAAATCAGCAGAAATGCTATAGAAATGCTGGAATGCTGATGCTGCTAACAGCGAATAAAAGCCAAAAAGGCCTCTCATTTGCATAGTCGTTCTTCGCAGTGCTCATTACTCAAAAATGGAAATTTACTTAGTAAATGGACTTCAGATTTTTTTTTTAAGAAAATATTTCTTTTAAAGTAAATAAAGAGACAAACAAACACTCAATACTCAAACAAAACGACAGCTCAAGTGCCATTTATTGGGACCACAAAAACTACAGAGCCATCCTTTTCAGTTTACATGAACGAATCAAAAGGTCATTCTAAAAGGAAGAAAATAATACAAAAGTGTTAATTTTAAATAAAGTCAAAACGTTTAAGTGGTGAAGCAGGGGCATGTCGGCTCATTCATCCTCGTCCCAGTCCTTCTTCTCCGGTGGAGCTTTGGGTCCTCCTGCTGGTTTGGCCATGATGATCTGTCACAGACAAAAACACACAATCTTAACACACCAACAGAAAAAAAAAAAAAACCAGGTGGATTCCTTTAGAACGGTTAGTCCAAGCTGGTCAACCTCATCTAACGGGGAGGGGGTGGAAGGGCGTGTGAGGAGGTGCTCCAATTCATGCAACATGCAGCCCTCCTGTACCAGTACAGCACACTCAATTCAATTATTTGGTACACAGTCACAGATGTTAGTATGTTACAATGACTATTAAACCCATTTTTCTTTCAAAAGTCAATTAAATTCCTTAGAGACCTTTAAATGTTCATCCTTTACTTTTACATAAAGATAAATAAAACTGATCTCATTAAAAAAAAAAAAAGTATGAGAATAATTATGCTATACAGTCCAACACTTTTTGTGCGTTAATTTAGATGTAAACAACCTTATCACTTGCAAATGGCACCAAAAGATAATACTGAACAATGTCCACCCCATATGAGAGCACAAAGAGACACAATCATGTACATTAAATGCTAGGTTTCATTAATGCAAGACAATAAATGTGATCCTATATAATATTTTCTATAAAGACATGGTGTCCTGTGTGCTGCTTCAAACAGAGTCACTAAGTAGAAACAAGGTGCAGTCAAAACAGTAAGTGTGTTCATGCAAGCCCACCCAGCATTCCCACACTCAAGTGTTTAAGCACACACGTAAAGCAATAGGGCACCTGTCCCATTTCTGGGGTTTCTGATCAATGGCAGGTGTCAAATTTATCAGGCTCTTCATCCCATTCGTCCTTGTCCCAGTGGCCTTGCTGTTTGGGAGCTTTGGGGCCCCCAGCTGGTTTCGCCATTATGATCTGATGCAGTGCATCTTGTTAAAAATCTGTTGACACTTTTGGAGGCTCAGAAACAGTAGTATGCATCCTTGAAAACTATTGCTTATTTCCCCACATTTTCAATTTCCTAGTATGTTCTAAGCTACTCGGATGTCGTCACAGTTAAATTCTAAAAGTATTTTGCAATCAATCTGATAAATTCAATGAAATGTGGTGTGCAATAAAACTAGCAAATCTTTCCATGTATAAAAGGTGCACTATAGTGTAGAAGCCTCTGAGCCTATTAGGGGTAAAAAATAATTTGGTACTCAGCCGAAGAATTGAGTCCAGATTCAAGTAAAAAATGTAATCTTTTCCGGTCTGGTGTTATACTGAAATACTGGCAAATTGATTTGTACAGATGAATATTGTTGGTGACTAATCAGTGTGAGGTAGGAGCTGACCTGATCGACCCGGAGGACGGTGATGGCAGCATTTGTGGCTAATTTGATGCCCCAGTGTTTGACCAGATAGGGATCCAAAATGCCCGCCTCAAGCATGTCTTTCACTGCAGGCCCTTCACCCTACCAAGGAAAGAATAAACAGTTTAACCAACAAGAGACAAAACAGAAATTAAATAAACCCTATACAATAGTCCTTTGTTCATGTTCCTGAGTGCACTCTCACCTCGATATCAAAGCCCATGTTTTTGCTGCCCTCGTGGTGAACAGCGTACAGTTTGGAGATCAGCTCGTTACCCTTCACACCCGAGTTTTCTGCCAAAGCACGTGGCACAGCCTCAAAAGCCTCAGCAAATTTCTTAATGGAGTACTGCTCCAGACCTGGGCAAGACTGGAAAACATACCAACATTTTCAGGGGTGAAGTGTTTAAAAAAAGGGGGGGGGGTGGTGTACACCTACTTATTTTTGTATAACTTTAATTGTATTAATGGATTTAAAGATTTAAGAACCACATATTACAACCAGTTGTTTACTGCAGTTAACTACTACTACAACTACTACTGCCATCATCATTACTATTATTTCTTCTTTGTCTTGAGAAACTACTCATGCCTGATTGTGTAAAAATATATTCCATACATCTTCCCTTTAGTTTCAAGTAGCAAAATCCATTTGGTGTCATTAAAGTGAATATTTCATGTCTGAGTAGCTACATTAACTGAATTTTAATTATGTCCCAGCTCATGTGCATGATGAGAAAAAAAGTACATTTAAATCTTTAATGTTTCTAGGCAGTGACTTTTACCTCTCCATAGGACATGATCTGTTTAGCCAGTTCAATTTCAGTAGCACCGGCACCAGGACACAGCCGCTTGTCCTAGGAATGAATAAACAAAATGAATGAACAGTAACATCTACATGGTGTCCCATTCTGTTCTGAACTATAGTTTGTTTTAGCCATAAAATGAAAAAATATATGTTTCCAGCTACCCGAGCAGACTTACCCTGACAAGGACCTTAAATGTGTTTACTCCATCATCAATGGCTCGTTCAATGTCATCCATCAGGTTGTCCGTGGAACCTCGAATCACTAAGGTAGAAATGGCTCCCTCTTCTTTCTCTGTTATTTGAGACAAATAGAGTAAATCACACATTCATTGTAAATCCTACAGTGAATCTGCAAATTTTTTTTTTTTTTTACTACATTATCCTACTGTGAAAATTTCACCTAAAAATCATAAGTCATCTGGAAGCAGAAATGCCCCCAAAAGACACATGATTTACATACTATTTAATAGTATTTGTCCAAGCGGGAGCTACTCCATCTGGTACTCGTACACAATGAACGAAATACAAATCAGTAAATGTCTGATGGCAAAGTAGTACACCTGTAAATGAAACCCACCGTGTTTGAACACAACAACCTGGGTGTCTCCGACTTCAGTCAGGTAAACACTGTTACAGTGTCCCATTTCCTCTGGAGTAGGAACAGTCTGGCAACACACAAAAGGTAGATTAAAATTTTCCAAGGTTAAAAAATATATATATATTTTTTTTTTTAAAAAAAACAAAGTTCTAATGTTGTTTAAAAATAAACCGTACCATTTTCGGCAATGCTACAGCACCAACCGTTTTGCATAACCTTCTAAGGTCCCATTTGGAGTTGAGCCTTGATGGACACACAGAAAAAGGGACAACTTTTCAGGTTACTCTCACAAAACCATAAGCTTTGGATGATTATGGTATGATGTTCTGTGTGGAATAAATTAAATTAATAATAATTAATAAATAAATAAATTAAAGAGGTAGATGGGTGCATGTGTTTTTCAGGCTCTCACCGGACTACCATGAGTTGATACTTGTTGGCGTAGTGTAATGCCATGTCTGCCACTTTGCCCCCAGTCACAACCACGTTAGCTCCAGCATCAGCAATTGCCTTCACCTGGACCTCCATCAGGTTCTCTTCGCCTTTGCTGAAGTTCATCAGCTCCTCAGCGTTTTTTATCAGCACTGTGCCCTGACGAACACACACATCCACAAGGTGATGCAGCTTCTAAACCAAACTCTGTAAGCAGTTTCTTTAATAACTAATCTTATATTTCCTCCTTTACATTATTATGCCTTTACAATACCAAAGTATTTCACAAAAAACTTACAAATGTTATCTTGAGCTACAATACTGGACATAACCATCACACACTACCACACACCAGTCAACTTGCCATTAAAATTTTATATTCAAGCATTGGAAATTAAGACCGTCTGTATTAAACACACACTACTAATCAATTTTTTGGACATAAATGCTCATTGAAGGATTTGTTTTTACTAATTTACATCCATTTTTGAATAAGTTTTAAACGGGGTGAAATGTTACATCTTGACACATCACATCGTAATGCAAAAATACGCATCATGGAAATGGTTCACATTGTGGAAATCGGCATTCTATTAATTATGCATGTAATATTTCAACACCAGGGTTCCCAATTTGCACAACCCATGGAGTTAAAATATAAGGACGGTACACTAGGCATGTGATCACTTTTTTTTTCGTGAAAAGCCTGTGAGACCATCTACACTTGTGGAGTGTCTGATAGTCCAATAGCTCCGGATTGCAACAACCAATATGCATTATATATTCTACAGTTTAGCGCTGGGCCTCATTTATGAGCTCCTGTGCTGCACTTGTGTGCTGCGATTTTGCACTTTGCTCCAGAACTCAGCTCAACGTATTTGCTTTGCTTTAGTTCCCGGTGTTTTTCCATATGTATTTTTTCTGCTGCTTACTGCAGGTTGGGGTTAATAAGGCCCCAGTTTTTTTATCCATGAACTGAGCTAGTTAAGCTACACATCACGTTACATTATACAGACTTTTCATTGCTGTATTCATGTGGGTAAAAGCACTGCAGCTACCTGTTTATTACTAGAGGAAATCTGATATTTCTGCTGAGACAGGATACTCACGATGTACAATATGAATGGCCATATTGCGACACGATAATTTATCAATATATCACCCAGCCCTAATACACAAGCACATTAGAAAGGTTAAAAAGAGCACTTCATTAGCTTTCAAACACCAAAGCCCATGGAAAATGGGCAGTTCAGCGACTTCTGAGCTCCATTTCTGCTATAAAGCTCACTATGTTTTAGTTGATCTTTTTCAAAATACCCAGGTTTTATTCAAAAACAATTTTTGGAGGAGAATTATATTTTATATATA
>JAQQZX010000009.1:8865844-8896831 GCA_030068355.1 Notoglanidium maculatum | reverse complement strand
TGTATGTGTGTGTATGTATATATACGTGTATATATACACATACATACACACACACACACACATATAATTTTTAAGGTATGGTGAAAGTGTAGTAAATATTGTTTTAAATATTAATATTTTGCCTTGTTGCATTGTTTGATTCAGCAATGAAAAAGAAGTCTTTTTAGTCATAATTTGTTCAAAATATTCTGAAATTCATATTAAATCAAGGAGCCAGTACTGTGAATCGAATTGTAACCAGACTGGATTGTTACCACCCTAGCTTTAAATGAACACTACGTATAAAAAAAATATATTTTGAACAGAAATTTATATTATAGTATATATACTACTTATACAAGGGCATTAATTTATGACATTTCACAGAAGCTGTAAGCATTTGTCCAAATGCTTGTAACACGATGAAATGCTACATATTTAAGAACGTAACAAATATATTTTAAATATGGCATAGAAGGCAACACACTCACCTTGGTCTCAGTAACCATGCAATCAAAAGGGCAAGAGAAAACCACTATCTTGGCATCTTTAACTGAGGTGACGTCTCCTTCAGTTTCCTTCTTAAAGACCATGCCATGCAGCATCGATGAGGCGTGCAGCCCACAACCCTGCAGGCACAAACAGTCAACATTTAAAGGGAACGTTAACCATTGCCTATAAAGGTACAAGCTAAAATACCACATTTTATATACAGTCACATTTATATTTAGAGACAGTAATTTTCTGTGTTAACACTCACCAAAATCTTGCACACTCTCACATTATCGACATTGAAATTGCCAGACTCCGGGAAGATCGATACTATGTGGGGGGAAAAGCAGCACATTTAATAAAGGTAATGAATAGATCATGAAGAGAAGAAAATACAGAGACATTAAGAAGTCCATTAAATACACACTACAAGTCTAAACACAATTCTCACCACAGGCTTGTGCGAGAAGTTCGGCAAGGAAGTCTTCATTCCCGTACTGTTTGCTCATCACGGCTGTGCGGATTATGGCTTTGGCCTCGGTCATGTCGTGCAGGTTCTTAGCAGAGGCACAAACACAGTCTGGCAGAATTTCCAAAACCTTCTTACAGGCCATCTCATAGCCCTCAATGACCTGTGAAAGGAGAGGGTAGGATCAAATTAATTTCAGCACTTTGACGGACACCAAAATGCACTAATGGGTTTTTTTGTGCCCATAAAATCTCTTTTCCTTGTAAGACGTGTGCATCAAACTATTCCATAAAGGACTGCAGGATCATTACTGTTGAGACACATCCATGAGACACTCTGAGCTAAATTACTGAAGTGGGGGGACAGAATGAAGAAGTCACTCTCACAGAATTTGCTTAGAGTGTTGCGTCGTCAATGAGCAGGGGGGGACATATTACCAACCCAGGCAGAGGGACAAGCAGAGTACAGATCAGTTTTTCATTCACAGTTGCAGGGCAAATAAACAAGTTCAATAGGCTATTGATATAATTAACCAGCATTGTCTTTTACTCCATTCATCCAACAACCAGAGAAAGAAAAATATTTCCTCCCTATTCACCTTTCTGGGGGAAAAAACCCCCAACTGACAGTTGTTTAAATGTAACATGTCCAAAAGTGTTCACCCAATGATTATTAGCCATATCAATGTTTGAATGGATGTGAAAATGAAGACACTTGACAAGTAAACAACATTCACAAAGCACTGCTATTGCAAGATTAAGGAATAAAAGTCTGAATATTTTGAAAATGATTGCTCATTGGTTTTTAAAACAGTGCAGAGATGAGCACATTCTTTAAAAGCAGATTACACCATGTTTAATAGTCTTTTTATACAGGATGTCAATGTGCCACACCCTTGAGTGATGTAGGTACCTGTACTGGTGTAGCATCAACAGGATAGCCATTTCAGATTTCCAGGGTACTGTCACATTCATTGACAAAAGCATGTCCAAGCCAATGTATGCACAACCGTACACTGAATTGCATTGTGAAAATATCTCTTTTTTTTTTTTTTTTTTAACCACATGGATCACTAAAACTTTCATCCTCTCACCTCTGACACAGAGAGCCCCATTCGCAGCAGCTCCTCTGCCAGCTCTAGCAGAGCACCAGCAAACACCAGAACAAAGTTGGTCCCATCCCCAACTTCCTGCTCCTGCATGTGGGACGCCATGACAACCATCTTAGCAGCTGGGTGCTGGACCTAGAAGAGAGAGAGACAGCATTATAGAATTGCAGAGGATGCTTTTTATTTCTATAATCATGGCTCCTTGTTTCATTTCCTTCCATCCATTCACCGCTCCTTGCTCCAAGGATGCATGAAAAAGGCAGAAAGGTCAGGAGCAATAAAGAACAAACATATTTGCCAAATGAGAAGTCCTTGTTCATTTTTAAGAGACTTTCGTGAACAGACTTTACGAAGTTTTACCAGCTGTATTAACTGTATAACAGATCTGCCTATTGAAACAGTACTATTTTAGTTACACACTCTAAAATTAAACATTTCTGCATGTGCACATCATGTGATAAAACATGGATGTTTAGCTTACACAAAATGCTCCACATCACCCAGCGTCTCCATTTTTAAAGCAAGACATTAATTGACTTTCATGCAAAGATTCTTTGTACTTACTGTTTATGTAATGAAGATTAGTCAACTTATATTTGTGGTGGTTATTGTGTAATTTATTGTAATTATTCTGGGAGAGGTGGAGAATTTATGCCAGAGGTTTACATCACCCTCAAAAAGCCCTGCCTAGGAAACACCTCCTGTCTCCTCGATTCCTCTGAGCACATTTAAGAACTAGTGCATCCTTAAAGTAAGCAGACTTCAGTCAATTTCTGGATCTTGATCTTGGGATAAAGGTGGTAGGCTCAAAGAATGAAAGCGGTATCAGTTAGGGTTTTGCAAAGAACCTTGTGCTTCTTGGGAGCACAAATTCACATCATCTGAACTCACCTCAAGCTCCCTTAGAATGGTGGCAGCATCATTGGTTACCAGGAGCTTCTCTAAATGGTTGATGACCATTTTGTTCATGCCTGGTGATGATATGATAATACATTAATTAAGAACAATAAATATGACAAGTTAGATAATTATGCAAAATCCTGAAGCAGGAAAACGGTCAGTCACCATTGGGTCCGTATGCAGTTCTTGTAGTCTGTGCCAGTTCCTTGCATGCCTGGATATTTCGAAAAACTGCCTCCTCTAGACCTGAATAATGCTGAATAGCAGAAAACAGTACAAATTCAGTATAACATTACAAACCTTTATAAAGTAGATCACATCCCATCTAAAAGAACAATAAGAATAAACATTAAACGTACGTCTGGTGACGTCACAATATAACAATCATGTATATACACAGTGTTATCGGTTTATTCAATTTTTAAAATAACTGTAAAATGACAGTAAGCAGGTGATCTGATGTTAATTTTCTAATTAATCTTAAAAGTTAACATTTTACAACGTCACACTTGTAAATTGCCACTGTATTGCTGTGAAGTTGTTAGTAGATCCTGCCGTGATACGCCCTGTACAGAGAATCCTGCCCAAGGTCGCCTAATTCGGTTAAGAAATGAGAAAGTGATTAAATAACAAATGATAACAATAGAACAATGTTTTGCAGAGTATCTACAGTAGGAATGAAAAACTATTGCATTTGTGAGTTGAGTGCTATCAAAGCACAATAAAAGCATTATTTAACCATGAGAATAGGTTCCTGATCAGTACCAGTCAGGCTAAGACGCTAGCAGGCTAACTAGCTTGCCGGCAGATGCACATGCTGTAGTAGCAATCCAGCTAGTCTAACAAAAAGCATGTTATCTTTTTAAATCTTGATTTTTTTTTAGCTCTAGCCTAAAGAAAACACCATCAATGAATTACTAATATTTTGCACGTAGACTGTCTAGTTTGCTAAATAATTAGCGTAATAAGTATCTTTGACTGCTGAGCCCGTGTTCTAGAAATCTCCACCCACATGATTCAGGCTAACTTGCTAACACATTAGCTAGCTAGCTAGCTACTGAGCTAGCCGTTAAGAACAGACCGCTACATCGCTCATAAACGTATTATCCTAATGATTCTTACCTTCGCACCATCCTTTAACATTTGGGCAAAGCCAGGTGCTTTAGGCACGTGAAGGGCCATTTTTCAGCGTTTGAACAGCCCCGGTGTGAGAATAATCCGGACTGGATGCTGCGAGGAGCCGCTCCACAAGGCAAAGCACGCAGCTAAGAAAAGACTGGGCGAGTGTCGATACCAGAACCATGGATCATCATCCTCACAGGACAGATAGAAGATCACCGATGGAGTCAAACATCGTAACTACGGGTTATTATTGGCGCACGGCGGTTGAACTACGGCAAAATATACAAACAAGTAATGACATACGTTAAAAGTAACATTTTAACCCAGTCTGTCTACATTGTGACTTTGAAAAGACATTTCACTATAATTACAGAAATGTATTCATTATTATTATTATTATTATTATTATTATTATTATTATTATTGTTGTTGTTGTTGTTGTTGTATGGCAAGCCAATTTAGCCTAAAACACCATAGTATTGCAATAATAATAATAATAATAATAAAAATAATAATAACAGTAAAAGTTAAAATATTGTAAAGTAAAAGTCTTTTACTTATGAAATTAAGTAAGATTTTTAGTGAAACCTCATATGGCCTGAAAATATTATTCAATCTCCAAGTTTGCAAATATGCATGACTATTATGCTATGTAGTTTATTAATGACTTAATCGGAAGTAAAAAAAAAATCATACAATTAGATGTCATGTGATTTGCATTAGTAAACAACAACACAACAATAATAATAATAATAATAATAATAATAATAATAATAATAATAATAATAATAATGATAATAAGCCTCTCTAAGCATTATATGAACTAAAAATAAAATACAAGCACACATTTAAGAAATAAAGGTGCCACAAATTGTTCTTACTTTTCCACAGAGTAAAAAAATATTCACACAATAAATTCCACATTACATGGAATGATCTGTGTGGCACACAATTATTATTAGATTTATTAAAGCTACAGTAAAACAAAAGAATCATGGGAACATGGAATGCAACCTTTTTTTTAACACCAGGAGGCATAGGATTTTGTTTATGGCATCCACTGTGATACCTTATTTTTAAGAATAGATTTTAATTGTTCTCCCATCCCTATACATGTATACAGTGAAAGACAAAGGAGTATGTACAAAATGACTCAATACTGTAAGACAATATTATAATATACTGGACAAAGCATTTGACAGTACACACTACATTCAATGTATTCTATAAGTGTTCTTTGGCTTTGTAAGAATGCTTCCAAAAGTGGTCCTAGTTGGAGCTGTCTGTAAGTAAATTACAGAAACATTAAGTTTCACTCAGAGGGTCAAACCAGAGAGGAAAACACATGATCAAATATTGACATAGGATAATTAGAAAGAAACAAAAAAGGAAAGAAAGAAACAATGAAAGTAATGGGATTAGTCATCAATTGGGTTTAATCCAGTAAAACAGCTTTATTTCCAAACAATGGCATCACTTGGCTGGTGTGTGTGTGTGTGTGTGTGTGTGTGTGTGCGTGTGCGTGCATGTGTGTGTATGTGTGTGTGTGTGTGTACATGTGTTACTCAGCACTGATTGGAACAAAGGACATTTTTCTTGCCTAAAGTCATGCGTCCGAGCCGTTTAACTGGCACTGGTGTAGGGGGTGTATCTGTAGTCCTAGTGGGCAGCATACACACGCACACACACACACACAGACACACACACACAGACATACACACAGACACTCACACGCACACACAGACCAGCCATGATTCTGAAGCTTAGCCGAGATGATTCTTGTGAAAACAGTGTTCTTCTCCTCTCTGGCCTTCATTAACTGGCCCAGATGATTGTATGACAAGCTCATTGGGGAAAGCTCTGACACGTCTTGCACACTTTTTCTGTGGAAGGAGTCACTCTTGTTAAGTTTAAGGACTTTTTCAGAAGTAAGCTTTTGTTGCCAGGTAAGTTTTAATTCATCTATGTACTTAGCCATAGTATTTTAATGTTGGACCAACAGAAGTCTAAAGATTTATGTAACTTTAGTCACAGTTTTCTGAATTTTATGTTGTGTCCCTTCTGCAAGTGCTTTATTTTTTTAATGTGGAAGCCAAAATGTTTCTGTGCATTAAGTGTTTTGAGTCATGGCAGATAATAAATCCCCATTTAACAGTTTATATTAATCTCATTCATAAATGCACCTGGATTAAATGATAGAAAATGCTTTGGTCATTGCAAAGACAGTGGAGACGTGTGACCTCACCCTCTGGCTTGGAGGGGCTCTACCTCTAATTGTTTAATCCTCGATGCAGCTTTGGGCACATGATGAAATCCAGTCATTGCCCCTGAGAGGTGAATGATCTCACATTACAGCTGTGTATTAACAGAAACTCGCTTTATGCTCCCTATGTTGTCATACTTATCTCCCTTCCACAGGGAATAAATGATCACCTCAGCAAGACGAATCACTACAGACAAACCTGAAGTTCAAATCTCCTTCAGCCTTGATGAGTCCTCAGGTACCATGCTTGTTTGGGTTCGACATTTGCTTAACTGTTGTGCTTTAAAAAGGTTTTGTCCTCTCAAACACCTCCCCCTCATCTGTAATGGCATACACTGCATGCCTCCCACCAAAACAGCAACCCGCAGAAGCCAGCACAAAGCCCTTCACGTGCCGGATCCATTTTAATTTTGTCATTCTTTTCAGTAAAACAGGTGTGCCCTCTATTTCAGTCTATCACACTGGCATCTTACAAGCAAAATATCTACCTAGACACAAAGCCTATCTGGTCCCTGCTGTCAAAGTGTTTTACAGCTATTCAGGCGAATGTTTGCATGGCAGCTGCAGCATCAAGTTTCCTCTTTAATACTTCACTGCTGTGTGATTCACTCGTTTGCTTTTATAACACTGGCCTATATTTAAAGGCACTTAACACTTCATCCTCCATTGCTGCCATAAACCTCACATCCTAGCCCGTGTTTTTGCTTAAAGACAGCCGTGCAAACACACAGATCATGCAAATACATCTAGGGATTGACCAAACAGGTTAAGTGAGTTCTCTGGGATCTTATTGCCCAGTGTACTATAAGTCAGATGGGATTTTTTGCTTGATCCCTTTTTTCCTTTTTTAAAGCATCTGAAGATAAACAAACGCATGGTTTTCTTTCTGAGTCATTGTGGCATGTTTTTCAAACTTAAAAAGCCTTTAAATGTTTATCCCGTTGTAGAGTGACAACAGCAAGAGCCTGAATCTTCTACACTGGGAATTACCTCATCCCTACAGTGTCTTAATCGAGTAGATATGCTATATCAGGCTGCAGTTGAAACCAGTGGCCAATTCTGCTTGTGTATATCTTGCTTATAATTAGGCCCATGGTCAATGTGTGACCACACCCCATTTTTAGCTGGTTGCATCAGAGGATTCCCGACGTGTGTACCCTGGCTACGTATGGACATAGCTTGCATGATAGCAGCCAGTGTAGACAACTCATCTGTCATGGCCCTCGTTAAAGACGGCTCATCATCAGGTATCCAGGAGATAGTTAGGACCAATCTGTCCACTCAAGCTATAGTTCATGGGAGCCAGACTAACAGGCGTTGGCTGATGTTCCCCTTGCAGTGATAGAAAAACAGGCCTGTTGTTTCTATAAACATAGCCAAGCAGGAGAACCTCAGTTGGTCATTTGGCACTTAATTTTATAATTAGTAATGATTTAATTACTTAAACTATGAACTCTGTAACAGGAGGCCTCTATGTATGTGTTTGTGGAAAGGGGCAGAGGAGGACATGCAGAAGCACCTCAGGCATTTAGTATGTTTCTAAAAAGGTATCTGGCCACTGGACAAAATTAGAGATAGTACCATGTAAGAAATTAGGTTTTAAACCAATAACCGTAGTATTAATGCCTCTCAGTTCCAGGATCTGTGATTTGATCCTGAGCTTGAGTTACTGTTTATTTGGAAATTTGGATTCTCCCCTTTAACACATGGCTTTCCTCTGGGTTCACCAGATTCCTTCCACCTCTCAAAAACATCAGTGTAGGTGGACTGTCCATGATAAATTGCTCCTAGGTATGAATGTGTGTGTGCATGGTACCCTGGGATGGACTGCTGTCTCATCCAGGGTGTATTACCACCTTGTGCCAAGTGTTCCCCAGATCCACCACAACCCTGCTCAATAACCGACACTAAACCCTTCCTTACTTCCTCAATATACCAGATGTGCTAAACTGATGCTAAACTGTCTTTATTAATACAGAGCTGACCAATGCAGAGGATCAATTCCCATCTTTCCCTGACCTCGAGCAACGTCTGCAGGTAAAACCGAGTCATTTTCTGTGGTATATTGAGGTACATTTCTGTAATTTAGATTTGTTTTTGGTCATTTGACATTATTTTATAAATAATAAAACAATAAAAATAATAAATAGTCAGTAAAGGCACTGGTATAAGAATTACAAAAGCTGAACATACGTTGCAATACACTTATCATACCTCAGTTTGAACACAAGATGGCAGCATTATGTGGTCATCGTGTGTATTTCCTAAATAAAGAGGCAAGGACTTCTTGCACAATAGGGTTTCTCATCTTCCTGGAGACCCATTAACTTCCATCCATCCATCCATCCATTATCTATACCACCTTATCCGTCTGAGACCCATTAACTTGTATTAGTAATTAGCGCTGAAACTTATTAGTAATCAGTATTGAATACGTTTATCACGTATTATGGAATTTCCACTAAATAAAGTCAGGGATTGTTCTTTAAGATGTTAGACGATTATTTGCTTTATTGTACTATGTTTCTTAGACTAAATTAATTTATTAACATGACCTTATTTCACATAGGACCCACATTAACAACTGGGCTTAACAGCCATTACATTCAGTTACCTGTTGAGACACTTCAATGGCTTATGCATGAACTTCCTCTAAAGTTAAAATCAATATAAAGTGTGCTGTTAAGATGTTAGGCCACCACAAGCCACCAGCGTCAATGCACCATGGCATACATTCTGCAAGTTTCTGGAAGTGTAGTGCAGGGATGAACATTCTTCCAAAATATATTCCCTGAGTTGGTGTTTTGAGGATGGTGGTGTAGAGTATTGTCCAACATGTCAGTAAAAAAATTCTCCTATAGTTGTACTTTAAACCATGTAACACATCGGTAGCCAGAGGCAGTTAAATTCGGTTACGTTGATATCTGTTGCAGGGGCCAAAGTATAGCAAAGGCCAGATGAATGAATGAATGAATAAATAAATACATCCATAGAAATATACATACACACATACATACACACACATACACAGATCCAGCAATTACATAACCAGATGCTGAAAACAAATGGGGACGGTTACACTGACAGATGAGTGCTGACTAGATGATTAAGAACAAACTATACACAAACTAATCACTGAAAGGGACGAACTGTGGAACTGGAAAAGAAAGAAGTAGACAACCAGACAACATCAAATGGGAATTTAAACAAAAGGAAACACCATGATCACAGAAAAACAAGAAGATGTAATCTAACTATTTCAATTCTTTTCTTCGTAAGTACACAGAGTGGAAGAAGGTTATTGCGTCAGATGTACAGTCAGGCCTGCAATAATTTCAGATCCCCTAAATGAGCCATTTTATATTTTCACTGCTTATTGCTATCCTTCAAGCCATCATACCTTCATTACTTATGTTTTATTAGTAAGGGAGTTTTTAAGTTTATATGCAATAATTAAAAAAAAGAAAAGAATGAATACATAAATAGATGTGCTGCGAGGTTTCCAAGGTGCTTCAGGAGATAGCAGAAGTTGAAGTGATATTTTAGAGGAGTTGGCTATGAGTCATCCTGAAAGCAGAAGTCCTGCTTGAGATGAAGCCAAAACTTTTTACCAACAGTTTCCTACACATTGTGGTTGGATATGTAAGTGGAAAACTGGTTTATATCACGGAAAGTGATAGTTTCTGGGTTTTTTTTTGTTTCCTGGTCCCCCCAAGCTTGTTCAGCACTAGTCTTGTGGACAGCTATTTAAATAAAAACAGAACAGAAACCACAGAACTTGCTAGCAGGCAGACACCACAGCAATGAGTAGTTATATCTCTTTTTTCTGACTGCTTTGAGATTAGTGTTTGAATTTGCTCCAACCCTCTTCTGTAATCTTCCTGAAACCTACTACTACCGTCTTTAACTTGTTCCTGATAGATGGGCAGAACTCTAATAGTTTTGTATCACTGTCAGTCAATTCCTTTGACATCAGTATTTATAAAATCTGTGTTATTTTGCATTTTTAAGTCACATTGATTAAAGGTTTGTGTGTGTTGGTCTTGTGTCCCCTTCATTTCTGCAGCCAGTGTTGCCATGTCAGTCTCTAAAGGAATCTGTCCAAGTCTACAGAGAACATTGCAGAATGGCGAAAGAGTTTCACCAGGTTAAAGCAGAAATCGCTCTGCTGGAAGACAGAAAGTAAGTCTGAAGGCTGAGAGCAGGGAAAACCCTGCCACTGTACAAAGAAAGCTGATTTTCCACTTTACCCACTAAACATTCGTGTGTAGACACACGCAACAAGCTGAAACTTTCATAAGGGAACAAGGATAAGAACATTTTCCGATTCTATTAAAATTTGTTTCAGAGATTCTTCTTTGTGATGCAACATGGTTTGTCTGGTGCTCTTCTTTAGGACACATTCCATTTAGAGTGACAAGGGGGATTTCCTTACAAGTCATGCTGTGCTGGTAAAAATAGGCCTGTATAATCATGACAGCCTCTTACATACTGTATTGCGGCATGCAACACTTGTGTTTTTCAAAAATGGCTTGTGTTGCCTGTTGCATTTAGGCACAATTTCATATATTCATGAAACTACTTTATGATTTAGTTTTTCAAACAAAATTAGAGAGCACTAATAAAGAAACTGTAGTCAGCTTGATATAAAAAAATTCATCTGATATTTTCTTGAATAAGTATTATATAGTGTGGATATCTTACTTCTCCTTCTGTCCTTTGTATCACCCCCAATTGAATATTTGGGATATCTTGTAAGTCAGATATGTGAGCGTTCCACAGGCAAGCAGGTTTTAAATTACAATATGTTGTAATTTATTGAATAAATTACAACATATTGTAAGTTAAAATGTGTAATTGTTGATATGGTGAAGCTTACTATATGAGACATTTATTTATCATTACTCCCAGGCAACTCCCGGGTGTCTACACTTTGTAAAGGCCAGTACATTGTTTTTGTCTTTGTGTTTTCTGGTTGCTCTATAACATGACATGCTGCATTTTTTTGTCTTATAAACTCTTAGAGAAAGAGAAAAGACAGGCTGGTAAGAGAATAGCTGTTTATAGCTGCTGTAATGTACAGATAAGAAAAGCACCACATCTCATTTATTTATAAATACATTTTTTTGCCCATTTATCATTGGAAAACTGCTGCGATATAAGTGGAATGATTTTTTTCCATCCAGTTGTGGATTATTTTTCTCTAACAACACAACCTGTCGTCTTTTATTCCTTACATATTATATATTTATGAGCATCATGGTTATGTTCCATTCATATACTTAATAATGCAACGTCACTAAATGCAAGTTCCCAGCATTTATATTGTAAACTGTAAATTGTGGTTAATATACTGGAAGTCACAGGCTATTGTTTCCACCTAGATACGGTGCTCAAAGGTCCAAACACTGGCAGTTTCACTGACTGGCTGCCTGCCATGTGATCACTCCTTACTGGAACAGGAAGTGGGAGTACATGTGAAAAGCACAGGCAGTTACACTTCAGCTGTGTACAATCTGCTATTGCATGCTACAGGTGTATGTTTAGTGCCAGCTTGGTTTTGGTGTAGATAAATATGGTTAGATTAGCAGACCATAGATTAGGTTTTTGACCTTCATTTGCTATTACAGTTCTATGTTTGTACAAACCTTGTGCACACTAATCCTTTTAGGAAAGTTTTTTAAAGCATCCTCAAAATAAAAGAACGGCCTGTCTTCTGTCAGGGGTGGAACAAAGTGCTTGGAAATTATATTTCAGTGAATGTTGTCAGGTATCAAAGCCTTATTCACTGTCAAGTCGAAGCATCCAGGAAAATATACTCTGTATTTACTCTCTATATAAATATACTCTATACTCTATATTTGCTACTTTTAAATGTATTAAAAAGTAGATGTTTTAACTAATAAAATTAAGTAATAATTAAAGTGATAATAATGTTTCCATATGAAAATGAACTTCTAAAATGCAGTTTTGCATGAATGTATCACAGTCTTAGTAATTTTGCTGGTCGTATGCATGACTAACTATGTGTAGGTAGCTAATGAATTAATGAAAAGTGAAATATCATGAAAATGAGCAATATTTACCATTAGCTATAATTTGACTTGCTGCCTAGCTAATTATACTACTGGAATCAGAGCTAGTCCTACCTGGACGTAGCAAAGAAAACAGGCTAACATAGTTGAATATAGCTAATTCATTTAGCAAATTGGTGAAACTTTCCTTGTCGTGCTATTTCAAATGACTTGGCGTTCATGCCTTCTAGGAAGCCAAAGGAGACAGCTTGTTTTATAGGAGTCTCTGTTTACTGTAGCATATTGAAACATTTCACTGAGGTAGGGCCAGACTAATGCTATAGCATTAATTACATTGTGTAGCATGAGAAGGTCACAGCGGATTACGAATTGGCAAGATTCTTGATGGTTTTTCCTACATTAATTAACTTGATTGGATACCTACACTGATAAGATTGAAGAGTATGTTTCTATTTTGGAAATCTATCTTAACTGGCATTGACAGTAAACAGAAGTAAAAGTAACAGCAGTAAACAGCTGTAAGGTTTATTTCTTCCCCTGTTCTCTGTGTATGTTTTCCTGTGCCCACTGCAGAAGGGAACTGATAGCTGAACTGGCCGAGGACGAAAGGATGACATTGGAGATCTCTCGACTGAAGGAAGAGTTCCGCCTTTTGACAGAGGAGAACCGTACTCTTGTCACCACGTATACAGAATGCACTCAGCAGCTTGCAACTCTGCGCATAGTCAATCAGAAGAGGCAGGGTTCCTCATGACCTTTGGCCTTTTGTGCAATGGTCAGAATCAGTATGTTTCAAGATTTTTTTTTGCCTTTTGAGCCATCTTAACATTGGGGTATGATACAATGTACATTTACATGCCATCTGTATTTTATCCTCTACAGCGGTTCAAAATGGTGAGGATTACCATTATATAATGTGAGGTCGAGATCAGTACAGTGGAAGGTGAGGATTTCATAATAAGAAGAGTAAATCTTTGTCAGGTTTGAAGGTGTATCACCAGCTAAAGAGGGAAAATGGTTCTCTAGCACTTATTGATTGTAATAGAGATCTTAGAATGCTAGCAACTCTTTATGTGACTAATGGGTTTTATTCTGAACCTGGATTTGCAATAGAAAATATCCATTAATGAATAATGGGTATAGTTAGCTGTGTCCTGCAATGCGTAAAAAAAATGAAAGTGTGCTGAGTTAATACCAATCTGAGCACTGGAGACCAGAGGATTATCAATTCTGACTCAGGTTTGGGGCTTGTATGTTGTGTATATATGCAATTATACTGAATAACTAGAATTTGGACATAAAATACAAAGCAATAGTTTGTCCTTTAATGGTATTTTATTATAAACAAATGTAGAATATAAACTCCAATAAGCATGTAAGCAAAATGGTAACCATAAATTAATTCAGTGAATGCATATGAAAATTGTATAATTGCAATAAGAATATGGTTCAATTAATCACATATAAAACATTTCATTAATCACAATTTTGATCAGTAAATACATATAAAAATATATATTTGTGAAACACTGGTGCTGAATCCAGAAAGCTGAGCATGATGATTGATGATCTGCGAGTATCTCAGTGAAAGTGTTTTATGTGTAATTCAAAATTCCCACTTCACTATCATGTCTTTCACTACAAAGTGAAGTAATGTAAGCAATAAAGAGGCAACATATCTATATTATGCTATTTTTATAAATATGACATCCCTGGTGGAGAACGTGCTGGGTTCTGAAGTGTTTTGTAAAAGAGCACATCAATCCTATCAATAAATACTTTTTAAAGGTTTTTTCTGTTGCTTTTTACTGTCCAACCTTTTTGTCTTATTATTTATTTGCCTGACATTCAGTATTGGGTCATTGCTAAACTGACATGGTCATATCACCCATTAGTCTGTAAACAGTATGGCTGTATATGTCAGTGCTTTTGTGACATTTTGTTTAGTAAATATACCCTTAATAAACAAGAGAATCAAGTTGAATTTTCTTCACTATGGTGAGTCATTAATAAGGAACTGATAATTTAAAGTGAGATGAGCACATTGTGGGATTGTGAAATCCTTCATAATGCAATGTCTCTCATCACAAGCAGCCTCTGCAGGCAACTTCATAAAGAGGAAGTTGATATAGCTGTGGCTATAGAATAGAAATGATAGGCTAAACATGAATATACATAGTGTGCAGCGTTTTGAGCTCAGGTACAGAAACCACCATCCAAAAATGTGTAGGCAGGTGAACTGACTATATTAAATTGACACTTGGTCACATCCCATCTATGGTGAATTCTCACACCTTGTGCCCAGTGTTTCCAACCCAGGCTTCATCATAACCATGACCAGGAAAATGTGGTTACTGAGGATGAACAAATAAATATTGGTGATGTTATAATATTTTCATTGGTGATGAAAAACAATTGTGTGTGTGTGTGAGCTGAACTAAATTTGGAGAGACTAATGAAATGTATCAATAAAAACATCCAAACATGGTAAATATGAAGATTTTTATTGCAACTGCATTTGCAGAAGTGAGCCAATGTCCTTTTTAAGGTTGATACTTTATCTTTAGCCATGTTTTTTATTTTCTGCTGCATTTTACTGATTGTATAACAGGTTATCCTGGGCGCACAATATATAACATAGTAGCATATTATAAGTGCTATAAGACCATTATTTGCCATTTAGGCACCTGTGTTCTGGGGTAGCAGCTCTTCTGTACAAGCTTTCATACTGTAAATAACCTGTATTTATTCCGTGATGAAAGGTGGCTGTGGTGAACCACTATTATGTTTGCTGTGCCTCATCTTTCTGAAAGTGAAGCAAGCAATTACATGTGGCCATAACATCATTATGAAAATGAAGACACACTACTATACAAAGCTTACTTCTTTGAATTATGTTTTTGTATTCTTCTTTTTTTTTTTTTTTTTTTTGCCAAATATGTATATACCACCAGGGTTAAGCACATTAACAATGAGTGAAAATGATGAATGGTGGCACAGTGGGTAGCATTGTTACCTCACAACTCTTCAGTTCAATCCTGAGCTTGGGTTACCATCTGTGTGGTGTTTCGCATATCCTCCCTGTGTTCATGTGGGTTTCTGTCAGGTTCTCTGATTTCCTCCTACTGTTCAAAAACATGCAGGTGTGTGAGTGGTGTACTGTGATGGACTGGCATCCCATCTGGGGTGAATATCCCTTCTCTGTATCCAAAAATGTTGGGAAAGGCTGCAGATTTACCATGTCAAAGATAAAGTCATCAAATGAAAAGGAATGAATAAATAAATGAATGAATGAATGAATCAATCAATCAAAGCCAAGGTATGTAACTCAGTGAAGTGGAATATTTTTCAATAACAGCATGCATTTTATTCCTCTTATAACACAAAAAATTTGCCAATAAATACAGTTTTTAATGCAGTTAGCTTGTTCCTGTTATCCGTGGCCATAACTAGCTCCACTATATGGCCAAAGTATGTGGACACGACCATCACACCCATATCTGCTTTTTGAACATCCCATTCCAGACTTACCCCCCTTGCTGTTATAATGACCTGCACTCTTCTGGGATTGCTTTCCACTAGATTTTGGAGCGTGGCAGTGGAGATTTGCCCATTCAGCCACAAGTGAATTAGTGAAGTTAGGCACTGATGTCAGATGAGGTGAGCTGGGGTGTAGTTGGTGGTCCGGTTCATCCCCCGAAGGTGTTTAGTGGGGCTGAGTTCAGGGTTCTGTGCAGGCTACTCAAGTTCTTCCACACCAATATTGGCAAACCATGTCACCATCATTGCTTTGAGCACAGATGCATTGCTATTCTGGCACAGGTTTCGGCCCCTTAATTCCATTGAAGGGAAACTGTGATGCTACAGAATACAAGGTAATTATTTTATTGGTTCCAACTTTGTAGCAACAATTAGGGGAAGGCCCACATTTAAGTGTGATGGCCATGTGTTAACAAACTTTTAGCCATATAGTATATGAGCACACAGGTATGGATCTTTTTTAACCTCCCAGGAAGCATCTTCTGTTGTCAAATTCAATATGGAAACAGTAACAGCTTGATAATGTAGTGGCAGAATGTAGTATGTAGTCTACTATGAAACTACCCAGTCAGTAGTGATTATTAGTTCTACTGTCCAGTCAGTAGTGATTATTTATTGTACTACTCAGTAAGTAGTGAATATTAGTATATGCTGACCACCGAGTAGCTAAGGAGGACACTGAGGAGGACGAGGTTTGTCCATAGATCTAATCATCCATTGTATTTAATTCACAAAACATGACACTACCACACATTAACTTCATTGTTGGGAGCTATGCGACACCCATCTGACACAACTATGACCTCAAGTTTCAAGTTTTATTGTCATATACAGATAACAATGTAGCATCACTACCCATAATAAAATTCTTAGACTCGTGTTTCCCCCAGCTTTACATAAACATATGAAAAGTATACAGATAAATTTAAAAAAGTAAAACTGTAGGTACAACAATAATAAAATAATAAAATATGAAAATAATAATCATTTAAAAAAAATACTAAAAAATGTTCAGTATTTGCAAGTATTTAAGATAGTTTAATATTTACAAGTATTTGTGGTGCAAAATAATGCAGTGAGATATTTAGAATTAGATGCAAAATTGTGCAGTGAGGATTAAGTGGCATTGTTTAAAGTGACACTGTGAAGAGTCCAGTAGTTATGATGAGTGTATATTGGTGTGTGCAGAATGTCAGCAGTTCAGAAGCCTGATGGCTTGTGGATAGACACTGTCTCTGAGTCTGCTGGTGCGGGTCTGGATGCTCCTGCACCGCCTATGGTTTCAGATCTACCAAATATCATTTGCCCATCGCGCCTGTAAAATGAACTATTGGGCGACATTTTGCGGCTGTAAGGCAAATCACAGGTGTGTAATAATCTAAGATTTTATTTTCTTATCAAAAGCATGTAGTTCTGAGTTGGGATTAACCCAAATTAGTTTATAGATTAGAAAATCTATGCTGAGGTGTGTACTTTTTGATGTATCACGGGAGGTTTTGTGGTTCGGTTAACATACAGGACAGCGTGAATAAAGTATTATATAATCGTTTACACGTTTGAATTACAGTTCACAGCTTCAATTATGAAAAGAACATACTTTTCAGTTATATTAAAATGTAAAAAAAAAAAAAACCCGTAGTGCTCTACTTAGTATGTTTTCACGGAACTACTTCCAACTAGTCCTCGAAAAGCATGTGGTCGCAGCACGCATCTATGGGCGTGTAGCCATGGATAACAAACATGGCCGTGCGCATGCGCAGTAGCCTTTGGTAGGATGGACTGACAGAACGGCACTACTGTCAGATATACTCAGGATAATATTGCTGTTGGAGTGGCTGAAATGCTGACCGTGGCCAAATCCCAAATTAACAGCTGTTGGTGAATTATATATTGTGTCAGAGTCGATATTTTGTACTATATCGAGGGCTCCTATAGAGGGAGTGTGGAGGCATTGGGATGGAGCCTCCGTGTTTCAGTGGGCTGGACAATAACAACAGGTTTGGCTTCGGTCACGTGACGGGAACACAAGCGCCTCCTTGTTTGCGACTAGTCGGAGTTTTTTTAAAAGCTGCGTGTTTTGTTGACAAATCGAAACGTCCGGAGTTTTACTCGAGGGACATGATAGGTGAGTATAGACTTTTACCTAAGGCGAATGTTTATATCAGAGAAGGACATGCTTACATGTTAAAGAGCTTGAAATACGTGACAACAGCGGTCCTACCTAACATATGTTGTCAAAAGTTTTTCAGACAGGTTGTTTACTCCCGAATACAATGAAGTTAAATGTTAATACGTGCTTTTTTTTATCGCACATGTCCGGATTTCGGCGTAACCAACAGCACTACTGTTTTAAATAAAAATTCGCTCGCGTCCGTTGTTTTTCTCCTGAGATTTTCCCCGATTTTCGCCTTAAGCGTGGGCAGAGCTGAGGTTCTCCAGGGCTTTTAGGGAAGTAGGCTGGTGTGCGCGCGCTGACGTGCGGTGTTGCAGAGTTTCCTCGGAAAGTGACTGGAATATGTAAAAGGAGAGGCGGAGAAATGTGCTGCCTCATGCTTTATCAGCAGCGCCGTGAGTCAGCAACACCGCCGCAGCGGTGACTCGCCTGACCCCACTGCTCTCTGTACTGTACCTCTGATAAGCGCTGCACACCGGTAAGGAACATGGCAGCAGCTACACAGATCTTATAATTACTTTGTATTAGTATTTTTATATATATATATTAGAGAGAGAGAGAGGTGACCCTCCGTTTCTTTTACTCTGTTCATATTTTCATGGTGTCCATGTGTCTCAGGAATATGATCACTTCCTGCAGGATCATTCTCTTCTCTTGCATTTATGTGTTTGTACAGAGACCTGTGCTTCTTTCTTTCTTATTTATTTATTTATTTTTACATTACTTTAAAAATTATTTATTAAAAGATGTGATGACCGGCGACTACTACTGTATTACAGTTGTTACAGCTGTTGACTGGTCACTTGAATTGAAGAGGTTTGAAACTGTCCTGCTTACACTAATATGTATGTAAGAAGTTGTTCATTTCCTAACGAAGCTTAGTAAATTAAAACAATCCCTTCAACTAAGAAAACTGCTTTTAATAAAGGTAAAATCATAATTCTCGGGTGAAAAGGAATGAAACACTGTAATAGTTCCAATACATCCCTACACGTGTGCCTATTTAAATAGATTGAATATATTTATTAATGTTAATAAAATAATCCAGGTCTGTCAGACTTGTTTTGAGAAAAAAAAAAAAAAAGACTGGATGTCTGCCTTGGCCCAGAACTTAGTTCTCTGACTACAGTGTATTTATCATGACCTAGTATGTGTCAAAGTCCATCTGTTGTAAATCCTGTCAGTGAGATAACAAGCGGCCATAAATATCTGTCGACTCTAGTTATGACTGAGTGTCACATTCAACACGTTCACGTTTTTTTCCTCATGTTCAGAATTTCCTCTTTCACTATGATGTAGATTTAGCATGACAATGTCGAGCTGCAAGACTTCAGAATTCACGTTCCAGTCATCGGTGCACAGTGCACATGTACTGCGCAGTTTGGATGAGCAGAGGCAAAAAGACCTCCTGTGTGATGTGACCGTGGTGGTGGAGAACCGTAGTTTCAGGGCCCATCGCTCGGTTCTTGCCTCCTGCAGTGACTACTTCAGCGCCCGCATGAGCAACCACACAGGCCGTGGACTCATCATCAATTTGCCCGATGAAGTAAGTGCATTTACACCTTCATTTGTATACAACAGTTCCCTCATTGTGAACCCTTTCAATATTATCGCTCAGCAAATGTCCTAAAAACTTATTCTGATTCTGATGCATAAGTGTTTCTTTTTCTCCAGGTAACAACTGAAGGATTCGAACCCTTACTGCAGTTTGCATACACCTCAAAACTACTCTTCACCAAAGAGAACGTGCTGGAGATCCATAACTGTGCCACTGTGCTGGGCTTCAAAAACTTGGACCAAGCTTGCTTTGACTTCATCTTGCCCAAGTTCTTTGACAGCAGCAAAGGTTCATCAAAGGTCCAGAGGAATCAATGCTGCAAAACCAAATGCTGGAAAGCCAAGGCTGAATCCAGCTTTAACAATGATTCTGACAGTGATACTGGTGATGTATCATCAGTGACTCAGCCCTTGAAGAAACAGGAGCCAAACGTCCCCTCAAATCTCAGTGAAAAGGCAGCGAGGTCCTGCAGCCCGTGTCAAGTAGAAACTGAGGCAGAAGCAGAGTCAGACTACTCCTTACTTTGTCCAAAATACCGCAAGTTTCAGCTCGCTTATGGGAAAGGCCAGTCTTACACAGACACAGAACCAGAGAATGCTGACAGTACCTGCTCTGTAAACCGCCTGCCTTGCTCCAGCTTTGAAAAATGTGAGTTTGCAGATACTATATCTTGCAACACCTCAACAGGCATCATTGAGGAGGATGCCATGCCTTTTTGCTGCCCATTATCAAATCAATCACCAATTGAAAAACCTCTGAACCTTTGCTCAGGCAAGACATTTCCAAAGATGTGTCAAGTGACTGCATCCTGTAGCATAAGATGCTCTTTTCCGCCTTCTCTTCCTCCTCCAACTGCTGAAGTGGTTGAAAGTTCTTCTGTGCAAGTCACAGGTCAAGAGTGCACAGGCTCAGATTGTGGCAATGGAACTGTTTGTCAGAACCCAAGAATAGAGCAGAGGAGCAGTGTGGAGATGGAAGTGGCCAACCAGCTCAGCGCCTGGCCCGACATTTGCCCTGTGTCAGAGCCTGTCCAAGACATGGCGATGAAAAGCTCAGGGCTACAATGGATAAAACAGCTGGAGTGTCCCTTTCTCAGGGATTTGGGTGCAGTGGGTGCGCAGGTGCGATGTAGTGAGGCGACATCTCGCTCAGCAGAGTGTTCCTACATCTCCTCTATTCATTCAGGAGAGGACTCCGATAGCTTTGACACCGAGGGGGACAGTGAGTCCTGCACCAGTGAGCAAGCAAGTCTGGTGAGCATCTTTCTGATTTCTGATACCTTGACAAATTCACACTCAAATGTATGGCTGCACAAAATGTTGTATTAAAATTGTGATCTTGATTTGTTTTTGAATGCAATTTGATTCAAAAACAACATCGATCCTGTAGCATTTGCATTCTATCACAAAACTATCACGTAAAACAGAGCACCCCTAATTTGTTATGATGAATGGCCATATGTTGTAGCACATGACCTCATGCACAGACCTGAAGTGCTGTGAGTCTACTGAAGAACAACACAAGGAACAACACTGGAGAGCTAAACTGCAGCTGAATTTTAAATTGACAATGTAATGTAATGAGAAGGAACACTACAAAACAAATTAAACTCCTAATTACTAAACAAACGATGACTAAATGTATGAAATGAACAGCTGGGGTAAGTGTGTCATGGCAACAGGTGCTGCCTCACAAAATTTCCAGTAAACACATAATGCATAGCGCATCTTTATCATGTTTAAGACTTTATATTGAGGCTTATGAGTTGCTATCATCCGACCAGCTAATTATTTAACCAGCTGTAAATATTACTGGTTTCTTTTTGTTTTTTGGAGAACACACTGTGCTCTGTATTCTTTAATGTGATTAAAGTTATAGCTAAGTAATCTCAGCAATGCAAAATGCAGATGAGCTGTCATTAACAAACATCCACTAGGAAGATGGGCCGATACAGTTATATAAGAATTTAATAAACAGTACATATTATTCTTTATGAAATTGGTCAGAGAATTGTAAGTGAGAAGTGTGAGTTCTCAGTTCTAAGTTTTGACTAATTTAAAGCCAGAAATGTATTGGGCTGAGGAAAACAAGGGAATAGCGGGGCGGCTGTGTTATGGCTAAGGATAGAACTCATTTCCAGGCCAGGATGGCCAGATGCATAAGTTTAATTTGCACAAGTATTCACCCCTTTGAACCCTTCAGCATTTTTGTTGGTCACCCCAGAACAGATTTATGGGTTTCACAGCAATAGTGTTGAATACTTATGAAAAAGTTTTACCAAAAGAAATTGCAACCATAAAGTTGCAATTCAATATAATATAATATATACTATAAAAACTGTATTGACTTCCCCTGCCCACTGTCTAGTATCATGGGATATTCTGTGTAGATTCATTGCATAAAATCCCAGTGAAGTCCATTTCATTTCCAGGATATAATGTGGAAAAATACAAGGGGTACGGGGTGGTGAATATTTTTGTAAGGTGCTCGAAGAATGAAATGAAAAAACTGTTCAGGTCCATGGGATGGCAGTTTCTCAAGTCACTGTTTTTAAATAATATAACTGTTGTATGCCTTGAGTCACTGTTAAACAAAATGTACCTTTAACTCGATGTCTCTAAACTGTTTATAGATCCTAAAATTTATAAAAGTTAAAAAACCTAATTATAAGGCACACAGTTCATGGATTTTCCTTTTTTCCCCTTGTTTTTCCATACTCCCTCTTATACGAGTCCAATGACCAATTGTTCAGGAACTACATTTGCTGTGCAATAACTGTGCTTGTTGACAGGCTATGAAATGTTGGCAGTGTTCCTGGTTGCATGATTGCTGACCCAACATTATCACTAGATCACAAAAAAAATGGCCTCATGTTGGGCAGACACAGGCACACACTATAATAAACTAGTTTCACTATTAACCTTCTGCTGTAAAGCAATAACAGCAAGTAGTGATGGCCAGGCCAGGTATTGTTAGTTTACAATTGTGTCGTCATAATTTTTCAGTGCCATGAGACTAGAAACTGAAATTGAAGTGGATAGCCTACTTATAATTTCCTACTTTATAAGCCAACCTTTCACAAGCTTAAGATACAATAATGCACTGTTTACTTTTGGCATATAAGTAGTTGTGCTTGAAAGTTTGTGAACCCTTTAGAATTTTCTATATTTCTGTACAAATGTGACCTAAAACATCATCAGCTTTTCACACAATTCCTAAAAGTAGATAAAGAGAATCCAATTAAATGAACAAAACAAAAATATTATGATCATTTACAGAGCTAGTTACTTACACTAGTAGCACTGGTGCTCCTTAATGAAAATTTTAGGTGCACCACTTACATCAACCTGCAGCGAAACACAACTTTTTCATGCTACATGTAGCCTTTAGCCTCTGCCATTTTTTTGTTACTCTGTAGAGAATGCCTCATAAAAAACCTGTCACATGGTGAACTGAGTCTCACATCGTCCTTATTTGCATGAAGTTAAGAATTCACCATCTCAGTTTCGCTTGCCTTGGTTAATTCACTCCTATTGGTCTGGTCTATGGCGTATCTGGCAGTGGCTTGACAACTCGGTGAAAACAGCCTGGTGGAGACATCGACTGTAAAGATGAATTGTTTTGCCTATAATAAAATAAAATGCAACAAGTTAATATTAATAACAAATGAAACACACAATTGCTGAATTTAAATGATCATTTATTGAGCACTGTCGTTTGCACTGTCTGCGAGTAGATAGTTAGGTGACTAGCTAAGTAGCTTGCTAGCTAACTGGTTTAATGTCATGTCAGTAGTTTCTGATTTTGACAGCTGTTTGTTTTCACCGAGTTGCAATGCAATGCCATTGTGCAGATGACACTTCCGGTTATTCACTGACCAGACAAATTTTGCGTCATACAACCCGATGTGAGCAAAGATGATGAGAGGTACGTGTCCACATAGCGTTATTCTTCTGGCAGAAATGCATTGACAACGTGCTGGGAGCCGCTTTGGCTGTGTCAATATAGTGATTTTCTTCTGTATAAAAAGTACTGGCTTAAAAAAAACCCCCAAAAAAACCAAAGCTGCATGTTGGTTTTGTTTCTATGACCACAACATCTTGGCAACATATCACCACCAACTGCCACATGATTGGTTGCCTGAAAAGGAGCGACAGTGATGGCACCAGCACCCTTTTGAAAAGTTCAACGATTTTAAACTCTGAATGCTTGCAGCGGCTACACAAAAAAGGTGCTGGGTGAAATGTTGTGGTGTTGTGTTTTTAATCAGTGGGATGACGATAAGGTGTGAGTGGGCACCCTGTTTTATTAAAAAAAACATGGATCTATCAAAGTCTGATCTTTACAACACATGTTTGTGGAAGGGTATCATTCCATGAACAAAAGGAGATTTCTAAGGACCTCAGAAAAAGAGTTGTTGATGCTCATTTGGCTAGAAAATATTACAAGATTTTTTTTTAACAGTTTGCACTCTCTGCAGGAGTGGTCGACCAACAAAGATCACTCCAAGAGCAAGGCGTGTAATAGTCCGCAAGGTCACAAAGCAACCCAGTGTAACTTCTAGCAACTAAAGGCCTCTCTCACATTGGCTAATGTTAATGTTCATGAGTCCACCATCAGGAGAACACCGAACAACAATGGTGTGCATGGCAGGGCTGCAAGGAGAAAGCCACTGCTCTCCAAAAAGAACATCGCTGCTCGTCTGCAGTTTGCTAAAGATCACATGGACAAGCCAGAAGGCTATTGGAAAAATTATGTGGATGAATGAGACCAAAATAGAACTTTTTGGTTTAAATGAGAAGTGTTATGTTTGAAGAAAGGAAAACACTGCAAGACCCTTATCCCATCTGTGAAAAATGGAGGTGGTAGTGTCATGGTTTGGTGTTGTTTTGCTGCATCTGGGCCAGGACGGCTTGCCTTCATCGATAGAACAATAAATATTGTATTATACCAGTAAATCCTAAAGGAAAATATCAGGACATCTGTCCATGAATTGGATCTCAGGAGAAAGTGGCTCATGCAGCAAGACAACAATCGTAAGCATACAAGTCGTATAAGAATGGTTAAAGAGGAATAAAGTGAATGTTTTGGAATGGCCAAAGCAAAGTATAACATTTGTTTAATTTGTTTAATTGGGTTCTCTTTATCTACTTTTAGGACTTGATAATGCCTTAGGTCATATTTTTGCAGAAATATAGAAAATTCGAAGGGTTCACAAACTTTCAAGCACCACTGTAAAAGAAATTGAATTGCTATTGTTTTAAGATTTGTAAAAAAGCAATGAAACGATATAGCTGCAAGCAGCAGTTAAGGAGCCAAGTGCTTTCTGGCCCCACGTGGCCTTTAGCAGCAGAGGAACACTGGGGCCATCAGTGCTCAATTCTGTTGAGATATATTAAGCTAGACGGCAATACAGCAGGCTTTCAGCGTTAATTTGAGAGTGTTACAACACCACTCTGCACCTTTTGGAACACGATGTGAAACATCTGTTGTGAATGACAGAAGAATTCTTTCCCTGTTGAAGAAAAACCCAGTCATACCACTTGGCCAGAAGAAGAATACCCTCTGTAGGCACATCTGTATCAAGAGAAGCCTTCACCAGAGTAAATACAGGGGGTTTGCAACAAGATGTAAACCATTGTTAAGGCTCACAAACAGGAAGACTTGATTAGACTTTGGCAAAACATCTAAAAAAAGCCCATACAGTTCTGGAACAACATCCTACAGACAGATGAAACAAAGATCAAATATTTATTTATTCAAATATGGTGACCAAATATTAAAGTGTTCTGTAATTCCTACACCTTTCACCCAAATTGGATGTGAATGTCCTCAAAGCTGAAAGTCTGCACTCATTAGTTTATATTCATTATATTCATTATTTAATTTCATGTTGATTATACTTTGGTAGAGTTGTCTGTATGTGCCAAGTTTGGTGTCAATCTAAACTCATTGCTGGGAAATGGTCTAACTGTTTGGTTAAAATGTATTTGTATATTGTGGACAAACCACCCTACTATTATTCATCAAAAATCTGAGAAACAGGTCGTGTTTGGATTAGTCTTACAATGCTTTACAATATAGATTTGTGATGAATTGACCAAATCCGTAAGAAAAGAAGCGGAAAACTGTTCTTTTAACTGCAAATGTTGAATTCATTACATCAAGAACTCTAGCACTTTTGGTACTTGGCGCCGACTGCAAGTGCAAATGCAAATTGACAGATTTTTCCAGCTTCTTGCACAGATGCAGCTGCCATTTTCTGTGGAGGGAATTGTATCACTGAGCCGAAATGACTTCCAGCAGATGCTGAAGACACAGCGGCTGACCCGTGAACAGCTCGATTTTGTGCAGGATATGCGACGCCGCAGCAAAAACCGTATTGCTGCTCGTCGCTGCCGTAAGAGGAAACTCGATTGCATCCACAACCTGGAGTGTGAAATTGAAAGACTGGTGAGTTTGATGTGGTGATTATTAGCTTCTGAACACGGGTAATATTGTGTGATTTCTATACCAGTGTAAAGAAGGAATTTAACAAATGGTGTACACTGTATTGAATTTTCTAATAACAGCTTGACCATAATACATACATGTCTGAGTTTCGTATTTAAGTACTTAGCCAGCCAGCCAGGCGGTAATCAATATAGCTAATATGCTGGTAGCTAATAAGTAACATGAGTAACGATAGTATAATATCTAGGGATGCAACAATATCAATTTTTAAAGACTAAGTACAAATATGTTTTTTGGTACTTCCTGATACCAATTCTGATACTGGATAAATGAGCTACTGTGCAAAAATGATCAATTGTAGGCATATCATTTGTGCAAGTATATTGATTTTACCATCGTCGGGAAAAAATTTTTAAGCATCGAGGCATGACTGATGATCATTTGCTGGCTAGCTGACATACTAATGTTATGTAACAACTCAAAACATAACAGTAAACAGACTGTTTGACTATAACAAAGAGTGAGAAATAGGATTCAGGAATAATATTCATACACTTGGTGCAATGCAGTGCTATAATCTTCCAAACAATGCAGAATAGATTAGTTCTTCAATCTCCTAATCTGTGTGTTAATTAATATTTTGATCATTAATTAATCATGTTCAATTCTGTTGTGTTCTGAAGGGTGTTCAGAGGGTTGTGTGGAGTGCACACATGCACTGCGATTAAAAGGAAGAATCTGAATCAAGTGGTTAGCAGAGTTGGAACATACCGGAGTACTTTGTTACTATACTTAAGTGTTATTTTGGGAGTATTTATTGTTTAAATTGAAATTGAATACTTGTATAATCGTAATTGAATACTATATATTTTTATTTATACCTTCAAAGTACTCGTTACAAATCACAAAGGTCTCTTCTTCTCTTGTCTAACCAATAAGTGTGTGCTGTACGTCAATTTTATTTTAACATTTTATTTCCATTTCAGTTTAACGCATTCAATTACGTTTGATCAGTGTCAAATTCAATCGGTGTAGAAAAAAAACTAGCAAGAATCACAACAATTCGCCATCTTCGGTAACCTTCAGAAATTAGATAATACTACAGCTATCTAAATAAAGTGTCCCCTTTGCCTTCCTAGGAGGCATGAGCTCCATCTAGTTTGACAAAGCATGTTGAGGTTAGTTTTGCTATTTTACTAACATTAGCATATTATTATTATTGTTGTTGCAGGTTTTTTTAATTATGCATGTCATATTCTAGCTAATATATGATTTCTAGCTATTTGAATTTTTTTTTTTTCACTTCTGATTAATTCATTAGCAAACTATGTAACATAATAGTCATGCATATGGCCAGCAAACCTGGAGATTGAATAATATTTTCAGGCCATATGGCATAGTTGCTTACAGCAGTTTTAGACAAGTACTTGGATTTACACATGAGTAAATTTACATGAGTTTTCACATGAAAACCTTACTTCATTTCATCAGTTAAAAACTTTTACTTTTTAATACTTTTTTACATTTACTTGAATACATGTTTGTCTTGTTACTTACACTTTTGTATGATTTATAGATATGTACAAGTATGATTTTATAAAAATACATAACATACATACAGAACATATCACACAATCACATCTTATACTCCTGCTAGGCCTTCAGTCCTTCGTAACACTGGAAGGCTTAGATTACATTGTATGTACCTATGGAAAGGTCAGTAATATTTAATGTTAATGGTATCTGATGTTAGCCACAATATTAACTTTCTGCTCTGAAGCTTTTGTAATGTGCCAGATTGATATAAAACATAAAATACATGCACAGTACCTGTTTTGTACTCTTATTTTTTTTCTTATGGAGCATTTGTAGAACATGTACAGCTAGATATTGCTTTCTCCTCCAGACTGAGGCTTCAAGTCTGTTCTTTTTTTTTTTTTAATAGAATCAACTTCATTCATTAAAAGTTGTTTTAATGAACACCATTCTTAAGTGGGCAGATATCAACAAAAGCGAGTGTGGGTGAGATTGGTAAAACTTTCTGTAGGAGCGGGCAGGTTTGGTCAGAATTCCTTTGGGCACAGGCGGGAGTTTGATTGAAAAAACACTTCTTGCACAAACCTCTATTGTGCTTCAATCAATATAACTTCTCATTCATCACTGAAAAATTTGTAGGATGTGTGACTTCCTTAACTAACCACTTATTACGCTCACCTGGACAAAGCTTCTTGTCTCCTGACCTCCGCTGAGGGGAATTCCCTGAGAAGGTTGGGAGGTGATTACCTCTGATTTGGAGCACCTGTTGACGGCCCGGGCATCACCTCTTCATCATGAGCCGCACACATCCCACACCTTGATATGCTAATGCAGGTCCAGTCCACCAGCCTAACCCGCAAGCATAACAGCTCTTTGAAATTTGACCTATTTGTGTCCAGGATTAGTAGATCAGTAGTGGCGTAGCCACCACCTTCACACTATTTTTTGTCACCATAGTAAAGCACTGGTCCTGGAAATGCCTTGGCTCATCACAGCACTAGTTAACCTGCCCAGGCCTTACCCAGAAAGGGAGAAAGGTGAGGTTGACCTGCAGGGTAGGGACACATAGAGGGACAGTCTTATTTCCGGGTAGTGGGTCATGTGAAGCTGCTGCACATAAGTGAACAGGTGGCTAACCTTGCTGAGACTCAGAGCCCAGAACATCTGATGATTTTGTTCGGTGATGCAGCCTACTCACTTCAAAGATGGCCTGATTCTGCTACTAGTACTACAGCTTGTTCTGGGCTGGCAGCTGCTGGGTTTCCCCAGACCACAGAGACAGCATTAGGACCACCCACTAGGCTTTGGGCTAGCTCCAAGTCTTCCATTTCTGGCAGTGCAGTCTCAGATGGAGTGCCAGAGATCTCCAGCAAGCTCCAGAGAACATGTTGTTCCTCAGACTGTGTCTTAAAGCATTTGTTATTCGTTTGTCCCAAAAGTTGATGAGGGCCTGGCATTAGGCTTGATAGAGCCAAGGGACCTTACCTCAGCTAAAGGGTGGGTGCCCATAGCAGCATCTGACCTTGCTACCAGTTTTTTGCACCTCTGCAACAATATGGTACACAGGAAAGAAAAGGGACACAGTTTTTCCCCCCTATTTTTTTTCTAGGGTGATTTTTAGCACCACTTCACTCTCCATGGCCCTTCTCAATGTCTGGTGTTTGGGCCATACAGTGAGCAGAAAAAGCACAAATAGTTTATCATAAATCATACATGTGTTGTCACTCAGTTGTTACCTGCTTGTTCTCTGTGATTCCTCCTTTCTGTCACAGCAGGCAAGGCTTGAGCTTGCTATTACAAATACTCAGATAACAAATACTACTAGTAAAGTATGTCAGTGTGTGAAAATTGACTATTGTACAAGTTACATGGACCGCTAACTGAAGAGCTATTTCATTATAGGTAACACTGTAGTATGTAAGTATAAGTAGTATGTACCTGTGGTGGGCTACTTGTTTGATTTACAATTAGGCATTGTAGCAAATAGATTTGGACTATGCTCTCATTTGTATTTTATCTCCTTGAAGAATGCTTTTCAGAATGTTCACAAAAACAACAGCTGATGGAAATGTACAGATTTGCATTTTTCAGGCAAAACTATCAAAACAATTGAATAGGACATAGCTTATGCCCTGTTTTCTTTTTCTTAATCAGACCTAAGGTTCAATTAGTTATCCACTTGTATGCATGGATTTGACACTTGTTTGCTTGTTTTTGTTCCACAGCGGAGTGAGAAAGAGAAGCTGGCTGCTGAGAAGCTGCAACTGGACCACATGAGGCTGAAGACATGGGAGAATTACTCAGTCCTGTATGACAGACTGTGTGATGAGGCCAAACTTCAGCCTGAGCAGCTACAGGTGTTTGCCAAATATACCTCTCTGGCAGAATGCCCTTTCTCTACCCAATTATCCACCAAAGCACAGCTCTACCAGTGCTCTGAGCCTAAGCTCCAGCCCTTGGCATCATGCCTTGGCACTGACACTGGCATCTATAAGCCTGGCACCTCCACCAGAACTGCCAACACTCAGAATCATGGAGCTTCCGATCTCCGATCTACTGAAATTCCACACACAGGGAACAGCGAGACCGTGTCCATCTCTCCAGACCACATCAGTAAACTTGAAACAGATAAATCATAAGGTGCTTCCTTTTATATTATTTGTAAATCAGGGACCATCCTTTAAAACCTTTTTGTTTACTATATGAAGCAAACATTTGTTGTTGACAATCGGTGTATTAGATTAGATTGATGATTTTTTTTTTTTTTTGTCTTTTTGGTTTGTTGATTCGTTTATGTATGGAGGTCAGGTTTCTTTTTCAGTGTTATGTGAACATTTTAGTGAACCAAATGATTTTTTTTTTTATACTTCTAAGGTAAGTTCCTCTTAATTACACTCCCATGGACTTTCCATCACGTCACTTATTGACCACCCTGATCTTTTGAGACCTGAACTGTTAATTAAAAATATTGCATTAATTATGTATTATATTGCATTAATTATGGCAGAGGAGCAAGGTGTACAGATGGCTCAGGTACAAGGGAGTTTTAGTATTTTATTTTTTAATGTATAGTATTATGTACAAAAAACTTGGACTACATACACTACCAGTCAAAAGTTTGGACACGCCTTCTCTTTCATAGGTTTTTCTTTTTTTTTTGTTGTTGTTGTTGTTGTTTTCTACATTGTAAAACAATACTGAATACCTCAAACTATGAAGCAACACATATACTGAATTATCTAGTACACAAAAAAGTGTACCCCAAAAAAAAAAAAAAAAAACCCAAACAAAATATGTTTCATATTTTAGATTCTTCAAAGTAGCCACCATTTAGCTTGATGATATTGTGGGCATTATCT
>JAQQZX010000009.1:8823094-8838618 GCA_030068355.1 Notoglanidium maculatum | reverse complement strand
TGCAACGTGATGCACCAGACATTGAATACAAAAGAAAATCAGGAGCAAAACACTTTTAATTCTGTTGAATTTAATAGTTTATGCGAGACATAAACATGACTTGAAATAAATACCTTATTGTCAGTAAACATCTAAATGTCTATTTCTCAGAGTTCCTACACGATGCAGTAAAACCAAAACTATATTTGTGCATACCCAGTCGGTACCTGTCACACTCAGCAAAAACTTTTCAGGAAGCAAGACTTTTCAAAAGAATTGTTGTGCAGTGTTATCATTTGTATTATATAAGAATGAATACATAAAGGCAGTTGGAACACAATGGTCCAGAGCAGTACTATCTTACTATAATGGAAAAGAGGATTGCTTGTTTAAATTAGAAAGCTGGATGGAATTGGGACAGCATTAATGCCACTGCATTTAGTTATAAAAAATAATCCTACAATTCTGCAATAGGAATGGGGACTAAACCATTATTAACATTTTGTGCACTACTGTGATACATATTTTTTAAATATTGGTATGCTTGAAAAATCTAAATTTTAGCTTACAGAAGAAACATATCTTATATATGTAGAATAAGATGGTGATGGATTGGGAGAGAGTTTGAAGAAATGGGTATGAATGAGTTAAAGATTTTTAGAAAAAGTTGGAAATGAGGAAAATTTCATTCTCCCGTGGCTCTCTATCTTGAATCCTGGACTTGTTAAAACAAGAGATAAGTAGAAGCACTCATTATTAAAAAAAGCATTGCTGTCATTTTCAATGATGTGCTCTGGTGAATTAACAGGTGCTGTTAGCAATAAGAGAATTGGAGGTAACAGTCCCATAAAATGAAAAGCCTGCCTCTGTTTGACAATGTCTTTATTAACAGCACCATAAATCACTTTAAGCATAGCACATGTCATACAGAACTGCTTCCCTCCAGGGATTTCTAGAAGCAAAGGTTCCAGAAATGGCTTTACAATATAAATTACTGCTTCTCTTCAAACACCTGCCTGTGGATTAACTGTGTTTGTGTTGGACCCACTTTCAGAAATATATTGTTTCAAAAGAACTGAGCACTGACATATAACTCTGAGTACATAACATTTTATGTTCTCATATAACTCTGAGTACATAAAATGTAATCACTGCCATTAATTATAATTTACGTATTCCCAAATCTCAGCTGTGCATCATCGCTGTGAGTGTTCAGGGACAATAAGTGGAGGACATTAATAAAAAACGTTTCTATAAAGGAAAATGACTCTGGGAAAGGGATATTTTGTTAAGAACAGAAGAATCAAAACAAGACTACAACAAACCTTTGTCCACAATTTTGTACGACGTGGCGCACCATCATCTACATGCTTTTGAAAAGTAAGCACATAAACAAGGTTTCTGAAAATAGGTTCTCTAACAATTCCTGTCAAGATTCAGATGAGTGTTAGAATTACTAAATGAATAAAAAGTATTATTTATAAATTCTGTTGTAAACAGACAAACAAACTTTTAATATCACTGTATAACAAAGTAATACCCTCTGAAAGTACTGGAATGGCAAGGCCAATTCTTTGTGTTTTCTATATACTGACGACATTTGGGTTTGAGATAAAAAGATGAATAAGAGATGACAGATCTGAATTTCAGCTTTCATTTCCTGACAATTACATCTAGATGTGTTAAACGACTTAGAACATGGCATCTTTTGTTTGAACCCACCCATTTTTCAAGTGATTAAAAATATTGGAACACGTGATGACAGGTGTTTCTTGTTGCCCAGGTGCCCTGTTAGGTTGATTGTTTAAACAAATAATAGCTCTAAATATCTACTCTTGGTTTGAGCCCTGGGTTTCACCTGTGGAGACCGCATTAGTTGTTAAAAAGGATAAACCAACATCAAGGCCAGAGAGCAGTCTATGGGAGAAAGGCAAGCCATTTTGAAGCTTAAAAAAGGAAATCTGATCAGAACCATTGCACAAGCATTGTCCATACATCAGTCCACTAATCAGTAGAAAGAGACAGACGGCCATAATGTAATTCACAAAGAAATACAGAGATGAGCTACAAATTGAACCAATTTAAACTCTACCAATGTAGAATGTAGAGAAAGAAAGAATCTGCTAATGATTTAAAATATAGGAGCTCATCAGTCAAGCACAGTGGAAGTAGTGTTATGGCTTGGGCTTGCATAGCTGCTTAACTAATCTTAACTGATAATGTAACAGATGGTAGCAGCAGAATGATTTCAGACATCTACAGTCAGGAGAACCATTCTGTCTGAAAAATGCATCCAATCTAATTGGTAGGAACTTCAACATGTAGCAACACAATGACCCAAAACACATTGCCAACACAACAAAGGCCTTCATCAGGGAGAACACAAATACACCTTAACACAAATGAACATGCATTTCACCTCCTGAAGAGGAGACTGAACTGAAATCCCCCAAGCTAACAACAACTGAAAGAGGCTGTGGTACAAGCCTGATAAAGCATCACCAAAAAAATTAAACAGTATAGAGACGTCAGTGGGTCAACTGCTTGATGCAATTATTGAATGCAAGGGATACGCAACCGAATACTGGCCTTGCCATCCCAATACTTTTGGAGGGGGCTGTAAAGGATTTAAAAATTTACATTGGTATACAAAGGTACCTTAGATTATGACTGCCATTATAAATGAATTATTAAATTAATTGATTGGATCTAAACAAATCTATCAATGAGCCATCAGTCAAAATATTGTTCTGTCAGAAGCCCTAAAAGTTTTCTTTCAGAGCTCTGAGCTGCCTCACCTTTTTTGTGCCTTCCTCCATAAGGCTGATGAGGTCCAAGTCAAAGTCTTTCCTCAGCCCATCAGTCTTGTTAAGGACAATGCGTCCAGTCAGACCATCCCACTGAGCCTGTGGAGTCCACCACAGTGAAAAAGAGACACACATATAGGTGAGATAAACAATGAATCATTCATTTACATCTTGGTCAGCTAAGCCCAACGAGACATGTCAGCTTTTTAGCAAGATTGAAGCAAATACTAGTTGTCTCTTTTATATAGCTTACTGGCTGACCAAAAACGACATTACTGTACAAGAATGTATGTGTGCCTTTTGTGTATGTGTGAAACTTTATTATAGTGCCTTGCATAAGTCTTCACCTCCCCCCGAACTTTTCTACATTTTGTAGTGTAACACACTGAAACTGAAAGAGACATAATCAAGATTACATGTCAAGGATCTACACAAAAAAGGGGTATAATGCTATAACACCCCTGGGATAGCACCTTTGATAGCAGATCACCCAATATTTGGTGAGCAGAAGTATAGGAAGTCTTAAAATAACACTTTATATTTATTCATTCAATTTTATTTGTATAGCGCTTTTAACAACAGACATTGTCACAAAGCAGCTTCACAGAAGTATATAAATTCTGAATATAAACTTATGACTCTATACATTTATCTATATATATATATCCCTAATGAGCAAGCCAGTGGTGACGGCGGCAAGGAAAAACTCCCTGAGATGGAAAAAGGAAGAACCCTTGAGAGGAGCCAGACTCAAAAGGGATCCCATCCTCATTTGGGTCACACTGTATAGTTCAATTACAACTAACGCCCTTTAATACTAGGATCAAGTTTAATTTATATTTGGTTGCATATCCCTTGCTTGCAATAACTACAACAATCTTGTGACTTACTGCCATCACTAAACTGTAGCATTTTCTTTTATGATGCTTTTCCATGCTTGTACCACAGCTTCTTTTAGTTGTTTGCCTTGGAAGGTTTCAGCTTTAGTCTCTTCTACAGGAGGTGAAATGCTCAATTGAGTTAAGGTCTGGTGACTGACTTGACCAGTCTAAAACCATCCACTTTTTCCCCTGTTGGCAGTGTGTTTTGGGTCATTGTCTTACTGCATGATGAACTTCCTCCCAATTAAATTGGATGTATTTCTCTCTAAATTTGCAGACGGAATGCTTCTGATTCATTCTACCGCCACCATCATGAGTTACAGCGAGTTATTTACCCTCCTTTTCCTGTATTGTTGCATTACAACCTGTAATTAAAATGGATTTTTTGATTTACACAACGCCTACCACTTTGAAGGAGCAAAATATTTTTCATTGTGACACAAACAATGCTTAAGACATAAAAATGGAAATCTTGAGTGTGTTATCTCTGGTGTCTTTGTTGAATCCATGTTTAAAACCTTCCTTGTCTTGAGTGTGAGTTTTGGTGTGTGGCCTTCTCCTGTCATGTTTGTAGTGGTGCCATGTTCTTATGGATTTTACTGGTGGATGGACTTAATGGTGCTCCATGGGATGTTGCACATTTGGCTTTGCTATTATAATCCACCCCTGATCTATATTTTCCACAACTTTGTCTCTGACTTGTTTGGAGAGCTCCTTGGTCTTCATGTTGTTTCCTTAGTGGTTTTTGCAAAGTCAGGGGCCTTTCAAAACAGGTATATTTATACTGACATCATGTGACAGATATTGTGATACTTTGCACACAGGTCAAAAGTCAAAGTTAAAGTCAAAGTGAACTTTTTTGTCATTCAGACCATACAATTCAAGAGTGCACAGTAGAACGAAATTGTGTTTCTCCTGGGTCAATGTGCAAAAACATAAATGCGAGTACACATACTACAGGTTGCACACAATACAGGACTACTCGAGGACTTGTATTTTGCATAGAGTTAAATATTGCACAGAGTTGACAAATATTGCATAGTTGTCTCAGAGTTGATGTATTGTTGCACAAAATGTAAGTGAAGACTACTTAAATATAATGTAAATAAGAAATTTAGCAACACTGGTGAGGTAAAATGAACAAGTGATAAGCAGTAACTAATTATTTCCACAATCAGAATAGGTAATAGCAGCAGAGTATAATAAATATGAAGATATGTTTTAGTGTGTTATGGAGATGTTCACACTGTGTGTGTGTGTGTGTGTGTGTGTGCGCGCGCGTGTGTATGTGCGTGTGTGTGTGGTATGTAAGGTGGACCTTAATCAAATAATTATGTGACTTCTGAAGTTAATTGGTTGGACCAGGTCTTATTTAAAGGTTTCATAGCAAAGGGGGTCAATACATTTGCACTCACAACCTTTCAGATTTTTAATTTTTTTAAACAAGGTATTCATTTCATTCCACTTCAACCAGCTAGACAATTTTATTGGGTTCAGTATATAAAATCCAAATAAAAACCATTTTATTTCCAGGTTGTAAGACAGCAAGACAGGAAAAACACCAAGGGGTATAATAATAATAATAATAATAATAATAATAATAATAATAATAATAAGTAATATAATAATAGTATCAATAAATATGTATTAGTGAGCCCATTCCAGAAGCAGCCGTGCAAGCCCAAGCCATGATGCTAACTCCACCATGCTTGAGTGATTAGTTTGTATGTTTTGAATAATGAGCAGATCACTCGGTAGAGGTTAATCTTGGTTCCAGAGCTTTAGTGGCTCATCTCTGTATTGCTCTGTGAATTCCAATCTGGCTCTCAGATTCTTATTGCTGATGAATGGTTTGCATTTCATGGTTTTGTCTTTTGACTTTGAATCCAGAACCATCTCACCCGTTGTGAGGCAACAATGCTAACCACTGCACCACCATGCCATCCTCGGTCAGTCACATGCTCCAATATTTTTGATCACTTAGAAGATTGCACCTTTTGTTTGAACCCATCCATTTTCCAAGTTGTTTAATACATCTAGATGAAAATATAGGAAAATGAAAGCTGAAATTCTTATCTCTCATATTCATCTTTTAATCTCAAACCCAAATATCTGTCTGTAGCAAAAACAAAAGAATGACTTTGCTGTTCCATTACTTACAAAGGGGACTGTAACATATTACAAATAAAAATAAATACAATTATTTATAAATAAAAACCATACAAGTTGTGATTACATAAATATTTAGCCCTGTTACAGTGAAATCCCTGAATTAGTTGTGTTGCCATCAGAAGTTATGTAATTAGTGGAATGAAGTCCTCCTGTGTACAATTAAAATATAACTTTATCTCAATACAAATAAACATAAGAAAACCCAGAGAACTGTTAGATGACTTACCTAAATAAACAGCATGAAGACCAGGGAGCTATCTAAACTAGTCTAGAACAAAATTCTTGGAAAAGTTTCAATTAGGGTTTCAGATGGGGGAATATTTTTACAGGACAGGACAGCTGGCTTTATATAAGAGTGTGAAGAAGAAAGCCATTACTAAAAAAATGCATAAGAAATCCTATTTGGAGTTTGCCTATAAGGCACGTTGCAGACTCAGCAAACATGTAAAAAAGGATTTCTGGTCTAATAAGAAATTTAATTTCTTATCTTCTAACCCAGACGTCAATTAAATTAACAATATGTAGCCTTGTCGTTGTTCACCAATGCTCTCCATACAATCTGACCGAATTTAAGCACTTTTGTCAAGAAAAATGTGCAAGAAAATATCCACAAGTTCAAGTGCTGACCCAGATGTGGAAAAATTCAAGGGGTGGGTGCTGATTACTTATGCCAGGCACTGTAATCCAATACTATATTAGATATTCTTAATTGTAATAAATATTGAATTAAATATCATCTTATTAAACAAAAGCAACCATTCTGATCAGTGGTTTCACCTGCAGCCACTGGTAAAAGTACCGTACTTGAGTCAGATCAAACCTGATATACTGATGTGTGTGATATTCTCACACTTAATGATGTGTAGAAAATCCTTTATTGTGATTCCAATGCTAAATATTGTGATTGTGGTATGTTAAGAATATTTTATTATAAGGCTTGAGATACTTTGTCTTATAGAAAGAGGCACTAACACTGTCACTGCTTGTGAAGAGGAACAGAGGGGAGTGGAAGCTTATACATTAGAATAGACAGGCTGTGCTTCTGATTTCTGTTAGCCATCCCTTTATAGAAATTGATGCAGGCCTTCACAGAAGCAGCTTTACAACCTGTCATAGCACCTGGTAATGTTCTATCAGACCACCAGGCCATTACACTTTTTCTCTACCCATCTCTGTAATGATTACAGTTCTATTCCCTTATCTCATTAGCATTCAGAGGAGGGAAGGCCAAATCCTGTCCAGGAGGATGACAGCACTGCAGTGTCTGTGTGTTTTCTCAAATCTAGCACACCATATTCATCTCATGAAGGGTTTGATAATTAGCTGTTGAGTCAGTCAGGTTAGGGACAAGGAAATACTACACACAGCAGTGCCCCAGGCATCAAGGGCTGGATTTTAAGCACCCCTGCTATGAACAGTAATGAGACAGAGAAAAATGCTGTCATTCAGCTGGGGTGACTGAACCGTGAAACAGAAAGTGACCCTGGCTAGACTATATAGCTACCATCAACATGGGGCAAAATTTGAAATTATGTAAATACATACTACAGTCAGTCACAGTTTTTAAAGCTCTCTCATATACATAAAATAGAGCCTTTAAATAGGCTCAAGTATATTGCTGGGATTTTTTATAAAAGAGCTAAGGAGGGTATAATTCATGACCTTGCTCTTTCCAGGATACTTATTTCACAGGGCTTGTGACATGAGAGCCCTGGTGAGGAAAGCTATATCAGCTTCAGCAGTTAAATGTGGCCTTGAAGGGTAAAAGCATAGCTGCACAGTGTAACCTGCACAGCAGTAAGCATATGCTGAAGTCCTCCTGCCCTAAATCAGATCCAGGGCATTAGTTATTATTATAGCTTGGTGGACAAACTGAGGGGAAAAAAAACCTCACAATGCACAGTTACATGACTTAATGCTGCTGTAATTGAGTTTTTATAGGTCATTTAAACATGGCATCTGGAGCATTTGAGACTCAACCAAGCTGATTCTGTCTGTTTCTCTCTCCTTCTTCCTTTTCCCATTTGACATATCACTGGCTAAAGCTTTATTGTATTCTGGCTTGATTGTATTCTCTCATTCTCTTCTCACACCCACTACTGCAGAGTTATAAGACCAATTAGGAACAAATACTGTTTTTCTGTTCTGTCCAATTCATACTCAGTTGTGAAGTGTTATTAGCCTTGGGGGTCTGAGAGATTCCCATTCATAAATGTAGTTCTCTCTGCATTCACAGAATTGTAATGTTCTTTATTACTGATGGCAATCAAGCAGGCACGATAAAAACAAATTATCAAACTGTCATTACACAGTTACATACTATACTACAAGTGTAATATGCACATAATTATTCATTAATTAACCAAACTTATTTATGTCAGGTCAATTCATTAAGCATCCACAAAAAAGATGGGATACATGGGACTGAGCATGATAATCACAACAAGGATTTAAAGTGCAATACAAATACTGAGAGATCTAATACAGTAATAACTAATAAATGATATACTATGCAGCACTAATTTCAAACAGAATTTTAATTTCACAGACAGAAACATAATTTCATCTGTAAGCATGTAGCTGCATTGCATTTTTATTCAAGTCAAAGGCTACGTTCACACTGCAAGCCTCATTGCTCAATTCCGAGTTTTTGCTCAGATCAGATTTGCCTATTATGATGGGTAACATTCATAATTACAAGTGGTCTGTATCTGACATTAATGAGAACTTGAATGCCTGTCTCTCAAATGGCATGCATGCACACAGTGATACAATTTTGCATGAGTCATCTACACCACCAACAACAAAAACATATTTGTGAGACAACTCATGGTATTAAAACCAATTAAATGGATGCACCACTGGCTAATGTATGCATAGCATTTCGCTCTGTAGGATGGCAAACTGTTCATCAGTTGTAGCTCTCCTCCACCGTTGTTTTGCTGTGCTGCTGGTGTTATAATGATTTAGCTTAGCAAAAATGCTACCATTGTGCGAATAAATGCTGCAGGTAGCAAAGAATACTCAATTTTAACCGCAGCCCTTAACCTAACCCTAACATCAACCCTAATACATAAAGCTTAAAGTTAACCCTAAAACCGTAACTTTAAACCTAACACACAACTGCTAATTGGCATATCTCAACAGGTAGCACAACTTGCCAGAACACCGTTCTGGCTGATAATGACAGCACTAGCACATGCACATAGGCAAAAAGCCAAATTAATTCTGATCTGAGCATCCTCATTCAGGTCACGGCCACAAATCGGATACGTACTGAATTTGGGACCACACATGAAAGTCTACGTTCACACTGAAGTGACTCAAATCTGATATGAAAAGATCAGTTTTGAATGTCCACACAGCCCTGAGAAGATCAAGCTACACATTTATCAAAGTCCATTTTCTGCCCCCATATTCTATCCTGCAAAATGTCTTTGCATCATACATATGTCTTTGGGAGCCTTCAGATGGAGTGAATAAAAGTGTAATACATCAAATAACCAAGGTTGGTGGTCAAGAATACTGCTGATATTCCGGAAATAACATGCAGTTGTGAGTTCCAAAATGACAATCAATTTGTCATATTTAAAATATGTCTGTACCAGTATGTCTGTGTAATAATGTTATTCCATTACTGTACACTATGTTTGAGTACTGATCAATAGTGTGAGAGCACTTAAAAAAAATCAACCCTTGTTCAAGTATGTGGTTTTAGAGGTCTGGTGGTGGGAGGGTTACAGGTAGGTTATAAAAGACAAACGATAAAAAGTGGGCAATTTTAAATAGTTTCTAACACTACAAACTACAAAGTAAACTGATGACTGTTCTTGCCTTGTTGCTAAATTGTTGCACAAATTTTTTATAGGTTTACTTTATTTACTTTGTAATATCAATGTCCTGTACCAAAACAACAAAAATAAATTCTTCCATAAATGGAGCTGTAATCTTTAATTCTTGTATATTGTATATCTTGTATTGTGCTATTCTTGCATGTGGTCTATAACTAGCTAAGGGTTAATTATTTAGTAAAAGAAGAGAGAAATAAGTTAGCTACCCTAATGAGAGTTTGTTTTATTTGCTCACAGTCCAACAATTCTTTTTTTTGTAAGGTGGGTTGGGATAGACTGATGATATTGATGTGATATTTATGATACTATGAATTTTTCATACAATCTCAGCCCTGTGATGAACATATTGAACATACTCACTCACTAAATAATGTATTTTTCCTTTTGTGTCTCCTTCATTTTGTGTTCGTAAGCAAGCAAGCGTTTATTATGAGCACTCACCTCCTTAAACAGGTTCATGAAGCGAGGGCCGTACCGCCACGGTTTGTGCCTGTGGCACTGCAGAGAGCTCACTGTCATCTGATTGGCCCGCTGTGATGCCACGGCAACCATGAAAACAGCATCGTACATGAGAGCGGCTGACGTCTGCATAGAAATAAAAATGATCCCAAAATATTCCTAGAGCACAAATTATGATCCATCTATCCTAAAATATGTCATGACACCTCAGTATGCAATGATGTTCAAAGGTGACTATCACTGAAGTTGTCAGGAAGACAGGGCTGAGTGGAATGGCTTCTAAGTGTTGACAGATCAACAGTGCTCTCGGAGTGGCTAAAAGCACGGTCGGCAGCACTTCATTGCTGTAGGGATTATGTTCAGCACATTTTTCTGCTCAGACACAGTATTCAACTTAAAAGTTGTTTATGAGGTGTAGCAGTTGTTAGTCAGCCCTTAAGACTGGATCCCTTAATTGTTAATGTTAATGCATCACTGAAACTAGGAGAAAGGAGCCTAGAGCATGGGCACAGAAAGTAATTTCTAATTGGACCAAAATGGCACTCAAGAGGGTTAACTGAAAACTAATCATAATATCCCGGGATTTGTCTATAAGTGTCATTCTAGTAAACCTTTTTCTAAATGACTGTTTTTTTTTTTGTTAATTTTTTTCAAAGTAAAGCTGTTTTCACTTACATTATATGTAAAAAAAAAAATATTAGCAAGAAACGAGAATCTTTTATCATAATTCAAGGATCAAATATAAAAATCTTAATTAAGCCTAATATTTGTAAATGTGACGGTGCAATTTTGCACCTAGTTACACAAATCTAAGTTTCAACAGGTTGGGCAAATTCTACATCTGTGCCACCATCAAATTGTATGTATGTGTTTGGAATACAGAGGAATTAGTTTTCAAATTTATACTCTTGAGTGCTCCATCTCTTTTAAAACAACCTCATCCAGCTTAACTAATTCTACCTAGTGTACAGTGCTGGCATTTCTAATGTGTACATTTTATTCTGGTCTTTGACCTTGAAAAGACTAATTAAGTAAAAACAAACAAACAAACGAGCAAAAACAAATTCAGACTACACATAACTGTGATGAAATAAAATAAATGAATTCTATCCAAAACATTTTTCACAACTGTTACACTTCTAACACACATGGTTAAAATGGAGATTAATGTATGGTTGACAAGTGGAATAGATCTATCCTTACAGTCATCATGCCACTCATCAGGCCACTTTCAGGTCTGTATGGGGCAAACTGCCATTCTGTGCTCCATTTCTGAACAACAGATGCAACATTGGGGTTGTCCAGGTTTAGCAGGCGGAAAGCAGTCATGTTGACACCACTGTATCGGTATGGCTCCAGGTCAAGTGCAAAGAGATCCTTAAAAGTAGGTAAGAAGTTTTTTAGACTGGTAGAAGTTGGTGCTTCCTCTGTGAAAAACTGTGAGAGAGATAGCAGATGGGGAAACAGCATAATACATAAAGTTTCCAGAAAAAGAAGACATTTTGGACAAAGGCCCTTCATCAGCTGTGCAAGCAAAGTGCTTCTGAGGCCGTAGGAGGATAAAACTAGTTGATAGTTTGAGTGCACAGCTAATGAAATGCCCTAAATTGTCCTAAATGCCCTGATTCCGTGAAAAGATTGTATTATGCTGCAAAAAACTACCTCAACATTTATTGCTGAATTTATTGTGTTATTTTTATTTATTTATTAATAAATTATTAAGATTAAAAAATTTAATTTATTAACTTAAAAAAAAAAAAAATACTTGCACTGTATACAGAGTAACTGTGTAATAGACTTTTCTGAGAAACATCTTTTTTAACTTTGTAACTAAGGTGATATACGTCACACATCATTGTCATTGAATTCAAAGTGATCAAAACAGTTAACATTTGTTACAGTTTTTGCAGACTTACCAAAGCAGTGAAGAAAAAATGGTAGTACTCCGTCATCATCCCCATTGACATCAGCTATATACATATAAAAAAACAAGAATGCACTATAAATTAAAATACTATATAAATAGCTATATTTTAAGTATTATAAAATGAGGTTTTAAAAATAGTTAAAGAAAATAAACGGCAACTCATTAATGAAGTCACACAGGTTTACATAAAAACTCCCACATACCTTCAACCTGAATTAGAAACATTCCACAACATAAACACTTTTAAGAGTTTAAGAGTCAAAAAACCATATTTTTTCTTTTGCATATGGCACCTGTTTAAGCAGCTCTGAGGCCATTTGGTAGGTGCAGTCAAAAATGACATAGAACTCCTGCTCCTTCTTCATCTCCTTGAGAAGTGGGCGAGCGTCACTGCTCCCTGTAGGCAACTGACGAATACGTACCTTCACGCCATTCCTGGAAGGTGCTTTGATCACCTCCTGCATGCGCATAAGGCCTGTTAAAAGTAAACATAAAGTGAACTCAAATGAAGACAAAAAAGTTAAAATGAAAACATACTCATTATGGGCTGGAGTATGTTTTGGATTTCCCTGATGTGAAGATAGTGCTGCTCTGTATCACCAAAATTGGGACCCTAATCATCTTCTATCTATTTACCTCACTCAACATGGTTATACCACTTTCACATTCTAAAATTTCTACTTGTAAAAATGTGGGGCAGATGAGTTGTTAAAAACAAGAGAACACTTTAATGAGGCATGAAAAAAAAAAGTTTTAAAATGTCCTTGGAACAAGTAATGCAACTATCTGGCAATACATTTTGGTGAATAGACTTGGGTATGGAGAGGTTAATCATCTACCCAATAATTCGTTGAAACAATTGCTTCATCTCTTTGCGTAATAGTATCACACAGCAGTAGCACACTGAGATTGACGGGGGTTTTGTTTAAAACTGTCTTTAATGAGGCATAGAGGAGTCTTATTCAATAAATAAATACACCAAATATATAGATCACAGGCAGAAAAGGCTAGAGAAGTTAGCACGCAACTGCCTTCAGAGCACATAAGTCTCAGAGACAAGTAGAGAATACGTGTAGACTGAAAATTGCAAAACTGTATGCTTTTTGTTACTTAAACGCATAGGAGAATCAGGCCCTATGACATTAAAGCATAACTCTGATAATATAAACATTTGCATGTATACAAATATCCCTAGAAAAAGTTGACCTAGAATATATAAGCATATTTATCAGAATAATTTCAACAAGAGGTTACTTTGAAGTCTGTGTATTTGACAGACAGAGTAGAGGTATAATTTGGGAAAGCAGACATATGAAATTTCGTTATATGTTTTCACAAACAAGGCAATTCAGAAATAAAAGACTACATCAGTCACATTTATTAAATGTCCAGATTATTCAGTTCATATCATTTTGTTGCTCAGACCCATGACCTAAAGTCCCCATAACCTTTAAAAAAATGGACCATAATAACCATAATAACATAACAAAACTCATGACATATGGGATAAAGTCATTACATAGCTAGCTAAATGGATTACAATTATGTAAGCCGGCAAAGATAAAATTATGTTTTGTTTTCAGAAGTTACATAGCAGAGAGGATGTTGCTTAATGGTAAAGGGTTTTATTTACTGACATATGCAATCAGTTATTATGGGGTTCAGAAGCTTATTGGCAGTAATGGTTGTTCAGCTGAGGAAAACAAATTTGCAGAGGGCATGTAAACCTTTAGTGTGTGAACATCTATGTTTACTGAAAGACATCACTGGAGTGTGACCATACAACCAATAAATACCACACAGTCTTTACAATTTCACAATCATTCCTGTAGAATACAGTGCATCTGAGCTGAAATATTTTGTCTTTCTATCGATTTTTGCTTATTTATACTGTTTGCTGAGTTTGGCCTATGCTCTAATAGCCCGTTAGCTCATCCATTAACCACTGATAGTTTCTAATGCTTCTTAAACTCAGTTTAGTCTGCAGTGACCTGTTAGCATGTGATTTTGAACTCCATATTTAATCAATTAATATACATTCATTAAAGCCATCCCACTTCCCATTACTCTTATTTCCTAGTAATTATTAACTCTGGCAACTTACAGTTTTTGATCATACATTTCAGAGCAGAGGTAATTAATTACATTTGACATAGAGCCAAATTCTTGCAAATGACAAACTAACAAACAAACAAAAACCCTCGTAACACATGTGGTTAATGATAACATAAATGATAATGGAAATGCATGAAAATTAGTATTATTTTATTATAAAACTTATACCACTCATATTATATATTAACTTATATTAACAATACCGACACTCATTTCCTGATTGCCAGTAGGTTTTCCCTCTTTACTTGCAGTCAGAAGTTTATATACACGGACATGAACGTCATCATGGACATGAATCTCATGGCAATATTGGGCTTTCAGTGATTTCTTTGAACTGTTCTTTTTCTGTGGCAGAATGATTGTACAATATATATCTGCAACAGAAAAGAACTAAGAATTTGGTGCACAAATTTTAATTTATTTTTTGGGTTTCCTGAAATTGACACAAGGTCAAAATTATACATACAGAATCAAAAATATACATACAGCACACCTTGTTTCACCTTAAGCATATGCGTTACGTAGCCATCAACAAGCTTCTGGCAGAATTCTGGTTGGCTATTTGACCACTTTTCTCAGCAAAACTGGTAGGGTTCAATAACATTTGTGTGTTTCCTGGCATGGACCTGATTTTTAAGCACAGTCCACATATTTTCGAAAGGGCTGAGTTCAAGACATGTTTTAAGCTTAGTGTGTGTTTGTTTGAGGTCGGTGTCCTGTTGGAACACCCAACTGTGTCCATGTTTTAACTGTCTAGCTGATGGTTCAGGTTATGCTGTAGAATTCTGAAGTTCTTCATTATTCCATCCACTTTGTGTAATGCACCAGTTCCACTGGCAGCAAAACAGTGCCAGAACATAATGTTGCCACCACCATGCTTAACTGTTGGTACTCTATTGCTCTGTAATTTTGGTCATTGGGGCCCAACAACTCAATCTTTTCTCACCTGACTATGAAACCTTCATCTAGCTGACATTTCTTTGTCCATATCATCATCTGCAAACTTTAGTCAAGCTTGAAAGTGTCAATTTTGGAGCAAGGGCTTCTTTCTTAGATGGCAGACTCTCAGTATATGTTGATATAAAACTCACTTGACAGTAGACAGTGTTCCAACAGCTTCTAGTTCATGGCAGGCCTGTGCCATGGTGATTCCTGGGATGTTCTTCAGAATCCGAAACAAAGTCTTCTCAGTGAGTTTGGTATTTCTTCCAGCAAAGTGGCTTGGCCAATGGCTACACCTCCCAATAACTTGTACTTACAGTGGAGATCGAAAGTTTGGGCACCCCAAGTAAAAATGTGTATTAATGTGCATAAAGAAGCCAAGGAAAGATGG
>JAQQZX010000009.1:8803932-8819438 GCA_030068355.1 Notoglanidium maculatum | reverse complement strand
CGGGCCCTCACTGCCAGACTCTGTAATAGTTTCTTCCCCCAAGCCATCAGACTCCTGAACACTCAGGGACTGGACTGGCACACACACATACACACACAAAAAAAAAGTACACTCATCTACACACACACACACACACACACACACACATACACACACATAAAAATGTATACTCATCTACCTCTACAATTCTGCACATTTTGCACCTCTACAATCTTTAACATCTACCTCTACAATTCTGCACACTTGCACATCACATTGGACTAGCGCTGCACTGCACTAGCGATGTCTGCACTGTCTCGTGACAGTGTTTTTGTCTTCTCTTATATCTGCACTGTTTGCAATGTTTGCACATTTGCACGCTTTGCACTTTATGTTGTTTTTGCCATGTTTGCACATGTTTGCACACATGCTCTTTATGTTGTCTTCTGTTGCACATGTGCACCTTTGTACTCCTGTGTTGTCTTATATGTAGCACCTTGGTCCTGGACAAACATCTCATTTCACTATACACTGTACCACATGTATATGGTTGAAATGACAATAAAAGCCACTTGAACTTGAACTAGGTAAAGGAGCAGATCTGGGGGGTTCTCAGGCATAGAATGTTTTGGTAAACTGGGAAGTTTGGATGTTGTTGGCACCCACTGTCACATGTTCACTCAAGTTTGTTGACTGTGGAGTGGCTGGCCGCTTTATGTCCCAGGGCACCCTCATGTCTGTGTTACCTGCTGGCTCTCCCTTTTAGTTATGCTGTTATAGCTAGCCCTGCCGGAGTTCCTGCTTGCACTCAGCACACGATATACTCTGTTCCTTACCGTTAGGAGACCATGACCATACCTAACAATCTGCTTTTTCTCTACTCCCTCCCTCTCTATCTGTCTGTCGAGCTGCACAGGCTACTCCTGAGAATCCAGTGATCCTGACCCCTTCTGCTTTCCGGGCCTGCCTGACCCATCCCGGTGTCCTGCTCCTGGTTGGAGTCATCACTTGGAAACCACTTGCGCCTGTTCAATATGGCACCATATAAACTGCCTCCACATACACCTAGAACTGTGATGATGCCGTTGGACTGCTGTGACATAAGCGGTTCTGCTACAATGGCATAGGACTCGATTCACCACGAACAGTCTTGCACTCTAAAACTTGACCCTAGTATTAAAGTGTGTTAGTTGTACTTGCACTATACAGTGTGACCCAAATGAGGATGGGATCCCTTTTGAGTCTGGTTCCTCTCAAGGATTCTTCCTTTTGCCATCTCAGGGAGTTTTTCCTTGCCGCCGTCACCACAGGCTTGCTCATTATGGATATATATATAGATAAATGTATAGATTCATAAGTTGATATATTCAGAATTTATATACTTTTGTGAAGCTGCTTTGTGACTGTCTGTTGTTAAAAGCACTAAACAAATAAAACTGAATTAAATTGAATCTGTACACACTTTTTCAAACATAAATGTACTGTAGTTTATAATGCTTTCAGAATCTCCGTCAAGTTAGCTTGTGTTTTCCTTTCACTGCTGTCGCCTACCTGCGTATGTGTCCAGCCTCACAGCACAAACAAGACTGAATGCTTTGCCGAAACCAGGACTTAGCAGGATCGCCGTGGATACGGGATGGGTTTATGAGCACCATGCCCACTCTGTTCCTACTGCAGTGGGAAATGGAGCAGTCTGAACTGTATTGAGGTAAAGGAACATCCATGCCTGTTTTTGCTCCACTGTTGTCTTTTTCAGATTAACCTAGTAGAGCCTAGGCCTTCAGACCTTATCTGGGTAAGGTGTATGATACGCTGGCTCATCGGAGAAGGCACCTGAGAAGGCAGCTTGCGCTTCAGAGTTCCTTTGGCAGACTGAGAAGGCAGCCTGTGCTACAGAGTTCCAGAGCCTCCTCCAGTGGCTGAAAGGTTGGCCAGTGCTCCTGAGACCCCTCCAGAGGCAAAAAGAGAAGCCTTCATTCTAGAGAGCACTTCTGGTTTCAAGGATGACATCATTGCCCCTCTGCCAGGCTTCGAGGATGGTGTCACTCCTATGCCAGGCTTTGAGGAGGATGTCATCGCTCTTCTGCCAGACTTTGAGGCTGATGTTGTTACCAAGTTCACACCTGAGTCCAGGTTCATGCCTTAGTAAAAGTCCAAGTTTATGCCTGAGACCAAGTCCAGGTCCAGTCCATGCCTGAGTCCAAGTCTATGCTATCTTCTGAAACCAAGTCTAAGTAAGCTCCAGCCTCAACAGCCCCAGAGGCTGTTCCAATCACAAAGTAGGTTCCAGCAGCCTGTTCCAGTTTCCACAGCCTCAAAGGCCATGCCAGCCATAGAGCCAGCCCCTGTTGCACTGTCTGTTCCAGTTACAGCCTCCAAAGTCTGCAAGTTTGTTCCAGTCACAGAACCAGTTCCAGTCACAGTCTCAGAGCCTGTTCCAGTCATGATCAAGAAACCCGCCCCTGTTCCAGTTACAGTCACGGAGCTTACACTTGTTCCTGTTCCAGTTCCTGTCCTGAAGACCATTTCAGCTTTAGACAACATAACAGCTATCAAGCCAGGTCCCATGTTTCAACCAAATGTCTAATCAGTGCCATTGTATTTGAATTTGACAAGGAACTCTATCACTTCATCACATCTAGTCCCAGCTGAATGTCCACTGGAATTAATTTATATTCTCCCTCACTTGACAGTAAAACCTCACACCTGGTCAGCCACTGGACACCTTGATTGTCATCACATTTATGAACATTTGAAGAAAAAGTATTGGTGGCCAAACATGACCCAAGACATCCACAAACACATTACTGCCTGAACCATATGTCTCCAAACTAAGGTTCCAGATAAGCTACATGGACAAATGTATTGGGATGCCTAACCTTTACACCAACAGGGATTCAAATGCACAGATTTTAATATAGATTTGGCTTTCCACAAGATTTTGGAGTGTTCCTGTGGGAACTTATGCCCATTCATTCTGTAGAGCATTTATGAAGTCAAGCACTGATGCTGGATGAGAAGGCCTGGCTCACAATCTCCATTCCAGTTCATTCCACAGGTGTTCGATGGGGTTGAGGTTAGGGCTCTGTGTGGGCCAGTTAAGTTCTTGGACTCCGAACTCATCCAACCATGTCTTTATGGACCTTGATTGTGCACTGGTGCACAGTCGTGCTGGAATAGAAAAGGGCCTTCCCCAAACTGTGTCCACAAAGTTGGAAGCACAGCCTTGTCCAAAATGGCTCTCTATGCTGAAGCACTGAGAATGCCCTTCACTGGAAGTATGGGGCCTAGCCCTTAAAAACCCTGAAAAACAGCCCCACACCATTATCCCTCCTCCACCAAACTTCACAGTTGACACAATACAGTCAGGCAGATAACGTTCTCCCAGCATCTGCCAAACTCAGACTTGACCATCTGACTGCCAAACAGAGAAGCATGATTTGTCACTCCATAGAACATTTTTCCACTGCTCCATAGACAGTGTGCTTTACAGTACTCCAACCAACGCTTGGCACTGGACTTTGTGATGTGAGGCATGCATGCAGCAGCTCGGCTTTGGAAACCAATTCCAAGAATCTCCCACCACACAGTTTTTGTGCTTACATTAATGCCAGTGGAAGTTTGGAACTCCAGCTATGGAATCAACAGAATTTGGCGACCTTTATGCACAATAGACCTTAGTATTCATTGACCCCGCTCTATGATTTTATGTCGTGACTGTAAACACTTCCACTTGTTACTAATACCATTTACAGTTGACCGTGGAGGTCTGTTTCATCCAGCAAGGATGAAATTTCATGAACCATCTTATTGCAAAGGTGGTATCCTATCACAGTACCATGCTTAAGTCACTGAGTTCTAAAGAACTCAGTTTCACAAATGTTTGTAAATGGAGACTGAATTATTCCTCTGCATTTAACCTATCCAAGCAGTGAACACACACAAGTGAGAAGTGAACACATACCCAGAGCAGCGGGCAGCTCTATGCTGCAGCACTTGGGGAGCAGTCAGATTAGTTTAGGTTAGTTTTCAGTCAGGGGGTTAGGTTTTGAGCCTTTGCCAAGGGCACTTCAGCCATGGATGCAGAGGGAAGGAAAAGTCCTGTTCATTCACTTCCCCCCACCCACACATTCTTCCTGCCAGTCCAGGGAATCGAACCAGTGACCTTTCAGTAAACCAAACCCAACCATTCCCAAACCTTTCGGTAATTTAGGCCACAACTGCCCCCAAAAGATCCAGCAGTCCAAGAAGCGTTTTCACCATGCCCTTAATGGGAACAAGCATTATGGGAGTCTGCACCAGCCGGGAATCAAACCCGGTTCACAAGAATGGGAATCTTGGATGATACAACTACACTGAATGGTTATGTGCTTGATTCTATACACCTGTGGCAGTGGGTCTGATTGAAACAACCGAATTCAATAATTAAGAGGTGTGTCCCAATACTTTTGTCCATATAGTGAATGTTTTCTTCCAGTAAGTTCCAGTAAGCCAAGGTCTATGCCTGAATCTGAGTCTATGCCTGAGTCTGATCACACAACCATGCATGTGCTCCAGCATAAATTCCTGCATTAGATCCTGCCTGAACGTATTCAAGCCCTCATCTAGGCTAATGTTTGGGATGGTGATGTCTAGTGCTATGCCCGAGCCCACAGGCCCGGGCCCCCCATGGAACAACCTTGTTGGCGGCTCCAGGAGTAGCGCCTTTGGGAGGAGTTCTGTCATGATCTGTTCCTCTCTGCATGCACAGCGCGTTCTGTGAACTCAGCCATGTGCAGTGTGCTCGCAATGATTTCTGGTTCTTTGATTCTGTTTTTGTTCTTTGGATTACTGTTCCTGCTTTGCCTGCACTATTCTGTCTGCTGATCACCTGAACCCTGTTTATCTTTTTGGACTGAGAGTCAGCCTGCTGATTTTGTACCTTTACCTCAGTGTGTTAATGAACATTTGCTTTCACTGCCATCTCCTGCGCATGTATCCAGCCTCACCCCACAAACCTGACAAAGCCAATACATATGCCTTACATTTCTCCACTAAACTATTAGTTTTTTTATGTGCCCCATCCAAGCCCTTCCTCACACTGAAAATGCAAAACTGGGGGAAAATCTTACAAACTTCTCCTGGGAAAAATGAAACCATGAAACATGAACAGTGTGTCATAGTACAGACAATCACAAACATTGTCAAACTGTCTCTGTGACTCACCTATGCTGTCTTCATAGACCACTGTTATGGTCTTCCACTTATAGTAGGTCACAACATCCAAAATGGCCCTACTGATCGAGCTGTGCTCTGGATAGATATTGATAAAGAAGGAGTCCTTGTTGTCCACAGAGGGATGTTTCCAGTAGGTCTGGATGTGTGGGACTTCCAGGGCATTACAGATGGACTGAACTGCACTGACTGAGGAACTGTGAGCTGGGCCAAACACTGCAGCAACACCTAGAGCTAACTGGTCACACACTGAGAGAGGAGGGACATAAAGGAGTAACGAAGATGAATACATAGTTTAAAAAGAAATATATAAGAAAAGAGAGCCAGGAAACAGAACAAAATTAAACCCAGAGAATGTGTGCACATACAAGTGCATGTAAGAAACAAAACAGAGTAAAATAAAATGGAGAACAGAAGGAAAGAAACAAACGAACTGTTAAAATATTACTCTTTGTCCAGACCACAATATATCAATACAACATGATCTGAATTCTGACCTCTTCGGGAGGCTTCAAAACTGTCATAAAAGTTCACCCTCTGGATGTCGTAGGTCAAGGTGGTGTTTGACATTAGTGTTCTGTTGCGGTTGATACTGGTAACAGCAAATTTGAATGCTAACTCATCCATGCTCACTGGCTCATTCTCCCGAGTTTCAAATATACCCCCTGCAAATGGAAGTAAGTGGAGGAACAAAAAAAGAGGGAGAAGAGAAAAAAAGAGATCAATGAACAGACCAACACATTTGTATATGTGAATGCATTTTTACCATTTTAAACAATGGCGGGAAACAATAAATCATTAAAAAATCTATAAAAAATTTTCAACTATAAATATAAATGTAATGCTATCTGAAATGCATTGTGGATAGCATTATATACTGTAAATAAGACTACTTGGTCAGAACTCATAATGGTCTGATAATACAACAGAAGCATCTGAAATTTGATTTAAGCTGAAATGAAGTCTGTCACGTCATTGCTGCTACCTGCTTCCCTGTCAAAGCATTTCACGGACTCATTGCCAGAAACATTTCCCAGCAAACATGGCTGATGAGGACTGCAATTCCCAGCACTCACCACACCCTTTACAGTCATCTGAGTATTGACAGGTTTCACCTGTTTTGAGATTAATTAATCACTATTCACATTATTTAAGGACTTTAGTTTGTGCAGTTCTTGGAGAAGTCTTAAGGTGTGTTCAGTGTTATTGCCAAGCCATTGTTTCAAGCTCTTGACTTTCTGGTTATTTGATCTTTGTTTGCACTTTGTCCATGCTATAGCCATAACCTTTGATACACCTGTTTGCCGAGTGTTTTAACCATTGCCTGTTTTTGAACCACAGCCTAGCTCTTCATATACTTGTCTTCCAAGTGTTTTGACCTTAACTTTGCCTTATGTTTTGGACTTTGTGTGCCTGCTGGCTAAATAAAACTTTCCCTTCTTTTACATACACAGGCTGCCTGCTTATATGACCCAACACTTCACTGTTTCCCATGGATGTTGCAGGGGAATCCAGCAATCTTTCTGGCACAGCCGCCCATGGGTGGCTCCTCGGGGAGCATCACCAACACATCCTTGCATCGCTCATCCTGTCCAAGTGTAATGGTTTCCTTCTCCAAAGTTCCCTGTACTTTGCCAGCCAAGCCGGGTCCAACCAGCAGAAGATTGCACAGTTTATCAGCATGCTGGCATGCAAGTGTGCATGCGGAGGACATCACTTGATGAGGCAATGACCTCCTATGATCAATTTCTTGAACTTTTTTAATGCATGTTTGAAAACTGTCTGGAGGGAGGGTTGTTCAGACAACAACTGTTGGCTGTGCCCCAGGGGAAATATCACGCAGCAGAATATGCTCTGGAGTTTTGCACTGGATTTTAAATATAAGCTGCCTTACATCATTGCCTCAACAAAGAGATCCTCACAGAGATGGCATGTCACGACAAGAATGTTTCCCTCGAGTCCCTGATCGATCTGGCCATCTGCTTTGACAATCATCTGAAGAAGAGACTCCGTAGCGAACCAAGTTTCCACTCCCCTCCACTTCATCTCTGGGTCAGCACCCTTTACTATGAGTACATTTCACTCCCCATTACTGTCACCATGTCCCAGCCCGTCATTCTTGAGTTTTCCTGGATCCAAAGGCACAATCTGTTGATATCATGGCAAGATAAAAAGTTCATCCACTGGTCTGAGTTCAGTAGAGTTCAGTGTTTACAACTTCCATGACTGCCTCTAGCCTCTACAAGCATCAAAATCCCTGAGACCCAGAGCCTGACTCCCAAAGTCTACCATGAGTTCTCGGAGGTGTTCAGCAAGGCCAAAGCCACCGGTCTGCCACCACATCATCCTTATGATTGTGCCATTGATTTTCTCCCAGGTACATCTCCTCAACAAGATTTACCAAGTCTCACTCACAGAACAGTGTGCCATGGAGGAGTACATCCAGGAAGCACTTCAGCAGGGCTACATTCACCCCTCCATGTCACCTGCCTCGGCTGGGGTCCTTTGTAGAGATGGGAGGTGGGCTCAGCCATGTATTGATTAACGTGGATTAAACCAGATCACTTTCAAATATCCCTATCCTCTGCCACTGGTGCCTTCAGCCTTGGAACAGCTCTGTAGTGGCAAAATCTTCAAAAAACGTAACCTCCGCAGTGCCTATAACTTGGTGCACATCCGTGACATTGATGAATGGAAAACCACTTTTAGCGCCTCTAGTGGCCACTACATCATGCCTTATGGTCTGTCCTGTGCTCCAAGTGTATTTCAATGCCTCATAAATTATGTTCTGTGAGATGTCCTGGGAAGGTTCATTATCACCTACATAGATGACATAGGTCCCAAGGATCATGTCAACCACATCAAGTGGGTGCTGTCATGTCTGCAGGAAAACCAGCTCTATGTGAAAGCAGAGAAGTGCAAGTTCCATGTCGGTAAAATCTCCACCTCGAGTACCTGGTGGAATAGGAGGGCTATGGCCCTGAGGAGCAGTGTTGGGTCCTGTGCCAGGATATCCTGGACCCCACTTTGCTCTAAGACTTCCACACTCCGCATCCTCACAGGCCTGGACCTCGCCCCCATGGGAGGCTGAGATCTTTTGCTCCCAGAGTTAACTCCTCTGGGGGGTGCCTCCTGACTAAATAAAAATTTCCCTGCATTTACATCCGCCGCATGAATGAATGTATGAAGCCCCTGAAGTGACATAGGAAAAAAAGGTGGGAGTTTTGTGAGAATGTTACAAATGTGACCGTAACAATGTTTTTATTCAAACATGATAGTAATGCTTTGTTTTCGACAGCATTACTTTGTGTAAGTACAGTTACCTTCAGTCACGAGAAGGGATACACTTACTATTTTTGAGACTTTGTTGAATTCATTCTGCTGAAAAATGTTTGCTATTCTGTCTTCTTTTTAGTGATGGCCAAATGAAGCTCCGAAGCGCATATCTAGTATAAGGGGTCATGCCAAATGAAGCCCCGCTTCGAGGCGTGTATCATTTAAATAGAAAACCATATGACCGATGACAAATGAAACCTTGGTTTGTTTGGTAGCCTACGTGTCAGTTTCATCCCATGAATTAGTTTTTTTAATGAGGGGGCATTTTAGTGCACATAGGATTTGCCCATTCAAAAAGAGCATTATTGAGGTCAGGCATTGATGTAGGGTGAGGAGGCCTTGGGTGCTCATCCCAAAGGCTCTCTGCAAACCACTTGAGTTCTTCCAGTTCTTTGAGTTCTGCTTTGTGCACGTTCTCTGCCAACTTGGACACTATTTCACATCAGCCCTGACAGACTACTACAGATCACATGACCCTGTCATGTGTCCACTTAATCACGCTCACCTCACGTTTCTTTGGCTAGTGTGAGCCCTGGATAGGTGTTGAATGTTCCTCTGTCGGTCATTACTGTAAATGATAATGTTAGACCATATAAACGGCAGTGTAGGAAGTAGAGTAACTATGGCTCGGGCTCCAAACAACCCAAAAGGCAGGATGACAAATTGGTATAACCCAGACCATCGTTTGCTCGGTCCATCAGAGTGACAATACCTTAGTCAAATCAAGTGTCAAATAAAAGTAAGCCACACCTAAGAAAGTAAGCACTTCATCATGTGGAATTGGATATGCATCAAAATTATCTCTATGGTTTAAGGAGATTGAAGGGGTATATCAGTGTCCCGCCTCTATCTGGTTGCTTTACCTCAAAGGGCCCTTGCCACTTTGTGAGTTATTAGGAGCTCAATGTGGGTAATAAGTAATACCAGAGTCAAGTCAAGTCAAGTGGCTTTTATTGTCATTTCAACCATATACATGTAATACCAGATTGGCTAATTGGAAGAACTGGGAGAAGCCAGTGGGCAGTGGGATGGTGATGCAATACCTTGAATATTAGCATTACTTGCAATGAGAGTGAGGGCAACCCCCCAAGATCCCTAATTGGTCGACTGATTTCAGGGTGGTCACATGAGTATGAGTGAATTCACATGAGTGAATATCGCCTATAGAGAAAAGGTCATAGTAGATGTTCAACCGCTTTAAATCACTAGAAGCTTATAGCTTGACAAACTACAATCTCTAGGTAATCCATCTTTCCTCCATCCTCAAGCTACATTCAGTTTAGTATTTAGTCATTTTTAGCATCAAATGAATTTTCAAAGCAACATGGGGATATTTAAAAATGACTGATTTTGTTAGTTTGAAAATTATGTGGCTATATACACTCTCTGTACACTTTAAGTGCACCTGTACACCTGTTATTTATGTTGTTATCCAAGCAGCCAATCATGTGGCAGGAGCACAAGGCATAAAATCATGCAGATACAGGTAATACCATTTTTTTTTTTTATTTAATCATTTAAGGTACAATCTACTGCCAAACAGTCTTTCCTTATTAATAGTATTGCCATGAAATGCATTTAAGACACTGAAATGACACCTTATAATATAAGGTATATTGTATATTATTAAACCTGATCTACTTTTCTTTTGCAATAAAACTCCAGCAAGCTACTTCACCTTCTCTCACTTCCATATCTCTGTGCTTATAGTGTAGCTATCTGACTAGTAGCTTTCAAACAGAAACAGGAATAGGCCTCATTCCAATTGGCTAATCCTGTTTCGTATCACAACAGCTGGTATCCAATGAAATGGGATTAAACAAAGGAATGTATTCAAGTCTTTGTCACATCCTTAGGAAAGGGTACTGAGCCTCTGTACCAAGTTTGGTACACATTGGGTTTGATAAGTCTATCGTTAATAATAGAAATGTAAGGGCAGGACAGTGAAACTTATGGCTGACCATCAATTACTTTCAATTGGTTAATCCAAACTCCAAAGCACCTGTCAATCTTCAGTCTGCTCCTGGAGAAGAGCCTCTTAACCTTGTTGTAATTCAGCTTGCAGCTTGAGGAGGGCTGTATATTGGCAAGTTCTGGATGAGGTCAGCATGAGGCGAAAACTCCATCACTGCATATCTTCCTCAATCCTGGTTATTGCACCACTCAAAACTGAAAGTTATTGCTCTTTATTTTTTCTCTTTTTCTGGGGTGCTTTTCACTGATTCCGTCCATTAAGTGACAGACACCACACACACACACACACACACACACACACGGTTCTATGGTTTTCCTTGGCCAACCTCTTCGATGTCTTGTTGTTAGTACACTTCAATATTTTTGGTCACTTGAAAATTGGGTGGGTTTAAACAAAAGGTGCCATGTTTTAAGTTTTTTCTAGATGAAAATATCAGGAAATGAAAGCTGAAATTCTGATCGTGTTATATTCATCTTTGTATCTCAAACCCAAATGTCTTCAGTTTATAGTAAAAACAAAAGCATTTGCCTTGCATTTTCAGTAATTTCAGACAGTATATATATAAGATATACTGCATATTATGAGTTTTTATGAGACATTTATCAGATATTATGTGTTTATTCTTCTTTAAGGGCAAAACATTTGTTGGACAGAAAAAATCTGCATCACGTTAGCCGTGCACTTGAACTCATCCTTTACACAGATAGACACAGACAGACTAACTGATGGACATTTACATTGATCTTTAATAAGTAAATTGCAAACTACCCTACTCCACTAAAATAAATCCAATTTCTAATTTTATGTATTATAAAAAAAAGAATACCTAGATACTAAATCTGCTCACAAATTTTTCACATGCATGATTCCAATACTACAAATTATTCAACTGAACTCATACTCTGCCAATAAGTATTCTAATATAAAAATTGCTGTTTCACCACTGAACTACAAGGAAACTTATCAGTCTTAAGATTATTAATCATAGATTGAGATAAGTATACTGAAGAACTGAATCCAAATTGAAGAGTAAAAGCAGAGAAGAATATTAGAGATTCCCTTTTCCCAAGAAAAGGACTGAAACCCAAAATGCAGCCTAAAGCTATAAACAGAGAGATAGTCTGTGAGAAAGTTACTTGTGTGACATGTGTGTGTTTCAGTGAAACTGTGAGAAAGTTGCTGTTAAGACAAGCTGAGAAAGACAGGTGCCTCTGGGCAGAATAAGGCTCTTACTAACTAAACCAGGGGGAAGAGGTAAAATCGAGAAAACTCTTTTCATGACATGAATATAAAACTCAAGCCTGTTACACAATAAATTTTACAATTATTAACAAAATTTGAGACTGAAGTATAATATTAGCTTAATGATATAAGCATGCAGTATGTTTCACAGAATTTCTGGCCAAAGGTTTGAAGACACTGGACCATAACACCAGTATGTCCTTGTTGAACATCTCATTTCAGATTTAGTCCCCTTTGCTTGTAAATATAACCTCCTCTCTTCTGGGAAGGCTTTCCACTAGAGATTGAAGCATGGCTGTGGGGATCTGCCCATTCAGCCACAAGACTATTAGGGGTCAGGCACTGATATAAGACAAGGAGGCCTGGGATGCATTCGGCATTCCAGTTCATCCCAAAGGTGTGGGAGAGGTCAGGGCTCTGTGCAGGCCACAAGAGTTCTTATTCTCCAACCTTGGCAAATCATATCTTCATGGACTTCATATTGTGCACAAGGGTATTGTTATTCTGGAACATGTTTGGGAAACCTTAGTTCCACTAAAGGGAAATTTAAATGTTACAGTATACAAAGACATTTGTATATAATTGTGTGCTTCCAATTTTGTGTCAACAGTTGTTTTTTTTGTGCTAAAAGTTTGGGTGTTATAGTCACCTGTCCACAAACTTTTGGCCATATATTGTATGAACAGGTGGCACTGATGTCAATGCCTACTCACAGCTCCAGGGTCCATGGTTCAATTTGTCCTTATAGGTTTCAGGAACCCTAGAGCTGTGAGGTGCCAACATTACTCACTGTGTGGGCCCAAACAAATAATTGCTATATAAATATATTTGTACAATAAATATATTCTGTGACAGGTCAATGTAGGTTTTTGGGTTGGTTTAATTAAAAAGCTGCCCATCAATTTTTGGGTGTCAGTTAAAAGTAAAACAGCTAGTGCATGCGTTTCCCATCTTAATAAGGGTTTTAATAATAATCTAATGAGAGAAGAAAGAAGTGAATGAGCTCATATGACAAAACAATATGGCTCAAGAGGTTTCACTTTTTTTGTGAGTAACAAATTTATGCAAGATAGGAATTTTTCAATAAAAATGACCATGTAGTGAATATTATATGAAAGTTCAACTGTTTGATCATTTTTCACAATAGTATCCTCAGTCTAATGGATAATTCACGCATTTTTATTGCGTTGCACAAAGGTGATATCTAGCCATCGGGAAAAACAATCATGATCAGACAATTGTGTAAGAATTGCAACAGGCGTACTTTCAAATTTTGGAGGATTTGTATTGGGATTATTTTAAAGCATGAGCATGTCACAGCTTACTGAAAGAGCATTTACTACTAAAGATTGATATTAGGATTCTAAAGGAAAATCATTCTTACAACATTTATCTATATTCATGTTGAAAAAAGCAGCAGAAGATAATTAACTTATACACAATACATTTGATTATTGTTTTGGTCATATACACATTAGAGACAAAACAAGAACTCAGATTGGTAATCACAACAGTACTCTATGCAGACCAAACTGATAAGGATTTCTTTGTCCCCAGATTGGGTAAATTTCATACAATGTTTATCGAATTGTTTTGATTTGTATATTCCATTGGTCTCCACGGATACCAGAGAATTTATAGAGTATACCACCCACACAAACTTGGCTCTACTTAAGTGTTAAGCAGTAGACTTCAAGGAAGAGATAGGCAGATTTGGTTTCAAATAGAGAGAATTTGAATGTGCATGTTGATATGGCCACTTTAATAAGAAAATACAGATACACTTGATCCTTCATGCAATTTATAAAACCATGCAGATACAGGTCAACAGCTTTTGTTAATGCTCACTTCAAACATCAGAATGGAGATGAAATGTAATCTTAGTGATCATGGCATGGTTGTTGATGTGAAATAGGATAGTCAGAAACTGCTAATAATCAGGGATTTTCACACACAAACAAAAGACATCAAGTGAGCAGCAGTCCTGTGTGTGGAAATCTCCTGTTGATCAGATTAGATGAGAATGGCCCAGCTGATTTGAGCTGACAGGAACATGATGATAAATCAAATAAACACTCATTACAACCATGGTGAGCAGAGAAGCATCTCAGAACACAGCACACCCTGAGGTGGATGAGCCACAACACGTCAGCCTCCTCTCTTGACAGCCAAGAACAGGAATCTAAGGCTGTATTGGGAGCAGAATCTCTGAAACTGGACAGTTGAATATTACATCACCTGGTCTTTTTCAGAAAACTACTATGCAAGTCAAACATTAGCCTGTTTTTATCTATTCAATTATGCATTAGTATTTGAAAAATTACTTTGAAAATGAAATTGAAAATGCTTTAGTATTTGAAAATTGGTTAACAAATGCACTTTAATTGGGTGACAAATACCACCAGGGTTCCAACTTAAATAACTGGAAAGCATGAACATGTAGCCTACAGTGCAAGAAAGTTCTGAAATCTCTTGTATCATCTTTCTTTTGTCTAACTATTGAATAATTTAATACGCTACAGACCTATAATGTTACACACATTAGCAGTCATGTCAGATCCCATTTATTTTTTGTTGTGGATGTAATCTTTTTTCAGACTCAAATATTTCTTCATAAACATGAATTTCTTTCTTTCTTTCTTTGCTGAAATCCATGATTTATTGCATATTAGGTTTCGATTTACTTTCTCTTAAATTAATAAGACAAAAAAAGTCATCCGTCTTAGGCTACGTTCACACTGCCATGCTGAAGTGACAAATCTGATTTTTTGCCTTAATGTGACACAGATCTGATCTTTACAGGACTGTGTGGACATGCCAATCTGATCTTCTCAAATCAGATCTGAGTCACTTTCATATGTCGTCCTAAATCCGATACATATCCGATTTGCAGCTATGCGACCTGTATGTGAACGCTCAGATCAGAATTCATGTGGCTTTTTGCCTGTACACATGCACTGTGTGCACTAGTGCTGCTAGTGTTGTCATCAGCCAGCACAGTGTTCTGGCGATTTGTGCTACCTATTGAGATATGCTCCTTAGCGGATTCATGTTCGGTTTAAAGTTATGGTTTTATTGTTAATTTTAAGCATTAACTGTGAGGGTTGAGGTCAGGGTTTGGTTAAGGGCTGCGGCTAAAATCAAGTTTATTCTCTGCTATCAGCAGCATTTATTTGAGCTACGGTTGCATTTTTGCCAAGCTAGCACAAATAGTCAGAACAAAGGCAGTGCAGCAAAACAATTCCAGAGGAGAGCTACAACTGATGAACTGTTTACCCTCCAGAGCAAAATGCTGTGCATACATTAGCTGCTAGTATGTCCATTTCGTCAGTTTTAATACCAGGAGTCGTCTCACAAATGTGTTTTGCTCACTGAAGTTAGATAAAGGTCACTTGTAATTATGAATGTGAACCGTCACAATAGGCAAATCCGTTCTGAGCAAAAAATCGGAATTGAGCAATTGAATGTAGCCTTAATAACTTTCATGGTGGAAATCTTACTGAATAGCACAAAGCATTGCCAAAATGTTAAATAAATGTTATAAAACCATCTCCTAACAGAAAACTTTAATAATAAGAAGAAACTTTATTTATATAACACTTATGCATACTCCTACACAGCACAATGCATGAGAATGAGTAAAATAAATGACATTACTTCAATGAAAGGATGATTCAAGGTGAGTGTAAAGCCCTATCCACACCATACACCTTGCATTAGACCTTGTTCAGCTCCATTTTATAAATAATTTCAGTCCACA
>JAQQZX010000009.1:8787208-8803832 GCA_030068355.1 Notoglanidium maculatum | reverse complement strand
GGTAGGCCTATTATGACATTTTGTTAAAGTGTGCGCACGTGTGTAACATGCTGGGACACACAAGCTGGTAGAGTACATGTAGTACAGGTAAGCTATGTTATGAAAAAATAGCATCACTGCTGTAAAGAAAAATTTAAAAAAAATTCCTATCCACAGCTGCCACTGGGGGAAAAAAAATAATAAAATCCCTACCGACCCATGACCTCAACTGACAACCACTGGAACCAAACCTTTTTTTTTTTTAGGCCTGGGAGGCAAAAAATAGATTTGTACAACAAATGCTATAAACTCACCCACAAATAAATTTACATGCTAATGAATGTAGTTTTGTCCATCTGTTGCAACTACCTTATGTATGGGGAAGGTGTGTTTTGAGATGTAACTTATCTGTGTGTGTGTGTGTGTGTGTGTGTGTGTGTGTGTGTGTGTGTGTGTGTGTGCGCGCACACCGTGCGCGCGGGATGGAGGGAGAGATGAGGAGTGAGATCTTGGTGCATTTGCCCTCTTGCTACTTATCATGCCTCGTCACTATCGACTCATAACACAGCCTACAGATAATTACAAATACTGTACGTTCTAACAAGTGCTAGTGTGCATATCAGTTAGCAATCGTAAAAATACGTTACCTTGTAGAGGCTCCGAGTCCGCTTGGAGAAGAACAGTTAATCAGAGGATGCGTTCGGTTCAGATGCTGCAGCATTGAGGATGTGCTGTTGTGGAAGGCCAGGTCCGTTTTACAGTGTAGACACTGCACTACGTTGTCTGCCTTATGCAGTGCAAAATGGCCACACACATTTTCTGCCTTTTATGAGAAACTGGATCTTCATTTTCCGCCATTTTAAACGCGAAGTCTTAACACTAGAACAGCTGTCAATTGATGTAATTTCATCAGAATCAGAATCGCATCTATTGGCCTACTGGAGCAGCAAGCATGCTCTGTAAGAGACATATGGGTGTTGTGTAGGCACATGTACACACGTATCGGCACGTAACCCGCAGGCTGCATGACTAAACGCCCGAACATACTGCGGCAGCGGTCATATCAGGAAGCGTCTTGTGTGAAACTGGGCACTGCGCCAATTCACACAGCCGTTATAGGTATAGCCAGCTAGCAGCCGTTCTAGTGTTAAATCTTTGAAATGCATTCACAGTTACAACAGTCCGTGTGAAACAATGATATCGGAGCTGCGCAGTAGTCTACAAAGCGGCAGTGATACGATAGCAGAGACATTTTAAATAGATGGACTTTGGTGACAAATTAAAGAAGAAGAATTTGCCTCGAACATTTTTTGTAATTCGAGTTACTCGAATAATCGTTTCAGCCCTACATACAACTTGGTGAAAAGATTTCAGTTTGTGTATCAGTACTTTTTGAAAATTTTTATAATTCTGCAATAATACTGATAACTGATAATTTTGGTCACAATAATCACGATATATTTTCATACCGTTACCATCTTTACTTACAGCTGAAACAAGTAACGCCATTCCCTCAACAGAGCACATCCACCCACCACCCCACCTGCACCTAAGGAGAACCAGCATACATGGAAAAGGAAATCCTAGATGCATGCCAGATGGAGGGAAAACTGCAATACTTCATTGAAAGGGAGGGCTATGGATCTGTGGAAAGAAGCTGGGTTCCGGCCCACAACATACTCAATCCCATCCACGTGTTTTATCCACACCACCTGAACCGCTCTGACCCATGGCCCAAGGGGAGGCCTAGAAAGAACTCGCAGAGGTAGTGCTTCAGGGGGGAGGGTTCTGTCACGTCATTGTCAGAAATGGCCCCGAAAGACAATACCCAGAATACAACATGGTGGACAGATATGGACAGATAACACCCAAGAGCCACAAAACCGGACGTGTTCACGTTCAACAGCTTACTAATCACACACACCAAAATTCATTAACACTACAGACACACAGTATATAAGGACTTTCACACCAACCAGTCATTGCAAAATATACACTCTGATATATGCTCTGTGTTCGTGTACCAGTTGTTACCAAACTGTTTGCAAGCTTGATAAATAAAGCTTTTGTTTACCTTTACCCGTGTCTGTATCTACAGCAACCTTGGTTTTACCATTTTTACCTACTGGAGACATTAGCTGTCTCCATTATGTCCACATTATGTCCACATTAGTTGTCTCCAGTGGAAAAAATATTTTATGACTCACTAAAGCAGAAAAACTGAAAGAATAATAAGTTTCAAGGAGAAAAGTAACAACAATGATGGCAGTGTAATTCACACATGGACAAAGTGTTGGCAAGTCAGAGCTCACCAACAGGGATAGGCTGATAGATTACAGCATTCATAGTGCAACACCGCCTCTGTCACTGTCACCCAGTCGCAACATAAAAGTGTATGCTGGAGCTTCACAAAACTGGAATTCACGGCAGAGCTGGAAACCAGAAACCTTTCGGTATCAAAGGCTAATATGTGAAAATGAATAACTTGGTATATGGAGCACAAAACCACAAAAGAAAAAAGTAGTATGTTCTGAGCTGATAACATTTATCATTTCATACATCCTGAATCAATTTACATTGAGAGGAAAGCAAAAGATGCCTTCAACCCACAATGTCAACTGCCAACTATGGAAGACACACAACGGTATGGGCATCCTGTGGAAATCATTAGGCCTAATGATTGTATCTCGCGACAGCCATCATGTACGAGACAATTTTAGAACACAAGCAATTTTACAATTTTAACACTCCTCCTCAATGAAGTTCCCATACTGCTGATTAATAATGCCGTCATATAGGCTGCTAGAAACCATGATGAAGTTAAGTGCCTTATGATCTCCCCAATCACCAGACATCACTGATAGGCTCTGGATCCATCACAACCTTGACCAGAACAGACCAGTTACTGAAGGTAAGTGAATGAACCTTGAACACTGAACCTTAAAGTGAATGTAGGGTTGAAAAGATTCGGAGTAATTCAATTTACTCAATTCCAAGAAATCCTTCATGCAAATTCATTCCATCAAAGCTTTGTTTAGTAAACGGCTAGCTGTGTTTCGCACAGATGATCATTACTGTCACACGACGCACTCACTCAGTGGACACGTGATGAAAGACATAATTTGATGCCATCAACTATGAAATGATAGAAAAGAGAAAGGGGTCAAGGGGAAGACAGGCCACAGAAAACAGCAGACGGTGTCCGAAGTTTGTGATCATTTCAGATTGAAGAAAAACAAAAATTCTGTACAGTGTGTCCAACAGCACGATGTCAAAGCTTCAGCATGTGAGCAGAAAGCATCCTGTCTGCATATCCAGTCCACAGAGTGGACCTGACATAAAGTAACATTAACATTAATAATTAATGTAAATCAATGATTTGCTAGTTTAAATGAATGCTATGGCTATATTTAATGGCTAGTTTAAAACGTAAATGTATATGGCTGCAAGTCATGTATTCTGCTCAAGAAAATTACTATAGAAAATAAAATGTTGCATTAAATTCGTGAAAACCTGAGCTTCATTCATGTGATTATTATGATAGTTAGACACACAGGGATGAGTATCAATGGTTTGTTATAAATGTTAACCAGTTCTGAATCAGTAAAGACTTGAGTAGCATTAAGTGCTGACCAGCTTAGTTACGTTATTGTTAGTTATGTTATGCTCAGTTTTAATATTTTAGTAATTAGCAAAATAACAAGCTGCTTTTTATTTGTCCCAACTTCTTTTTCAACATACAGCAAGTCGCTCTCTTAGGTCACAGTCCCAAAACCTGTTGTCTGTTCCCCGTACGAGGCTAAAAACTAGGGGGGACGGAGCTTTTCAATCTGTTGCACCGAGACTTTGGCATAACCTTCCACTCCAACTTCGCTTAGCTGATTCTGTGGAATCTTCTAAAACTCAGTTAAAAACTATTTTATTTAAGCGGGCTTTTGATTCAGTTTTTTGATTGCTTTGATTGATTCTACTGTTTTATGTCTTTTTTATTATGTACTTTTAGTTTATGCCTTTATATTGTCTCGTTGTTTAAGCTTGTCCCTCTTTCTTTTATATTTAATTTTCTATTCATTATGTACAGCACTTTGTGACTCCTTTGTCTGTGAAAAGTGCTTTATAAATAAATCTTACTTACTTACTTACTTACTTACTTACTACTGCTATCGGTGCGAGACTTTAAAGAGGTCAAAATTTAGCAAAACAAACACAGCATGAGCCACAATCTGAATCAGAACTGACAGTCTGATTTATTTTCCAAAAACTCTGCATTGTTACACAATGTAGCTTAACAACTCCAGTTTCAGGACTAGTTTCCCTTTCAATCACATCACAAACATTAAACCGAAGGGATTTTTAATGAAGACAGACTTTTAATGAAGATAGACAAACAACAAGGCACTGTCACGTCACACTATCACCAAAGTGGAAGCCGACAATGTAACACGAACTCAGTTTCCCAGCAGCCTCGGCAGCCTACTAACATGGCCTCTGAGAACTCCAATACCCTAGACTCCTCTGTGCTCCGACTATATTGATAGTCTTCTAGTATTTCTGACCCTTGCTGTTCCTTTTGGTATTTTCGAGTTTGCCTGTGCCGCTGATATCCCTGTTTCCTGGTATATTGATTTAGCCAGTTTTATGACCCGTTTTTGCCTACCCTGCTACAGTGTTGTTTGCCCCGTGTTTTTTTACCCCTGCCTGAAGTTTATGAGACGTCTGTGTTTTTCTACTTCCTGTGCATTGCTCCCATTGTAATTAAACTCCCCTGCACTTTCATCCAAGACTCCCATCTCTTACCTGACAGGCATTAATAAAACAGTTGTTTCTTATAATAAAATGCATTTTTTCTTTTGATAAGAATACTATTTGATAAAACATAAAAAAAAGCCAGAATGCAATACGTCACCTAAAAAACACTACATGGTAACCAGTTCATGAGTTTGAATTTGACATAATATTTTGCAATTTAAATAATAAAAATTGATTGTTCTAAAAAGGAAACCTAGGAGTTGTTCGTTTTGAAAGAGTTGTTTTAATTTCCGCTGTGTCATTTACAATTGCTCTTCAAAATAGCACAAGTGTATCTTATCTGATTGCTTAATTAATCGATGGAATAATCGATAGAATACTCATTTAATAAAATAATCAATGGCTGCAGTCCTGCCTTTATGCAAAGTTCACAAATCACAAAGTAGATATCCTCCTTTATCTGCAAAAGAACTGAAAGAATTTCTATTTGAAGAATGGTCAAATACCCCACCATAAAACACTCAACACTTGTATAACAGCAGTCCAAGAAGCATTAGAGACTGTTGATATTAATATAGTGTTACATATTTCCATTATTGTGTCCATGCTCTGTATTTCACAGTAGAGAATATATATTTTGGTAGCTTTCATCCCACATCAGAGCTTAAAATAACTGGGCAATTCACACACATACAAGCAACAAGAGTAGTGTTTGCTAAACGCCCACAAAACTGTAAGCGACATCACAGCTTGTCTTTTGCTTGTGTGAACTAAGGGCCAATTAGTTCAAATCTGTGCTGATGGCTATGGAGGAAATATTATAAAGCAGTTGAGTATAGACATAGATAAGGAGAGGGTTCCTGTGAGACCAAACAAGAAAGTTGCTGGAACAGGCACACTGTTTTATTCTCATGTGGGCGGGAGCACTCAGAACAAAGAAAGGCCATGTTGGCAAAATACTGCATACAGCTTAATGTTGCTTTAATAACTGCTTTATAATTGTCAGTGTTTTTGTTGTTTAAGTTCTTTATACACTCAGTGACAAAAAAAGTAAAGCACCCAGACAGGGAGGTGGAAATTAAATTAACCTGCACGTGCTGAAAGGCCATGTGACATCGCAATGATTACAATATCAGATCAAATGGACAACAGAGTCGGCAGTACGGCCACACTGCTGGTTCCATGTCAATAGGATGTGGTACCCCCCAGGCCTGGATACATGTGGTGATACGGTGCGGAAGGGAGTCGTGCAGCCGTTGTATCTTCTCCTCTGGCGAGTTGGCCCACGGCTGTTGTCGGCCGTCAAGAGTGTGAGGACGAATGTTGTCTTGTTGAAAGACCTGACCAGGATGCTGTCTCAGGAGGGGTATGACGTGCGAATGCAGGATGTCACTGACATAGCGCTGTGCTGTCAGGGTCCCTAGAATCACTACCAGAGATGACCTGAAGTCATACCCTATGGTTCCACACACCATGATGCCAGGAATAACGCCGGTGTGTCTCTCCACAACATTGGCAGGATTGGTCCTCTCCCCTCAGCGCCACCATACGCACACACGAAAGTAATCCATGGTAATGCAGAATTGAGCACATGACTGAATATGGTACAATGCCACGTCATCAGTTCATGCCTCCCGGTTACGGCACCACTCCAAATGCAGCTGTCTCTGCGCTTGTGTTAACGGCAGCCTACACATGGGACGGTGAGCCCGTAGTCCTGCTGACGCCAGTCATCGAGACACAGTGCGGGATGAAACGGGGTGTCCAATACTTGTTTCTGGATGGCAGGAGTAGATGTCATGGGGATCTGTAATGCTTGGTGCAGAATACCATGATCCTCCTTTGGTGTAATCTGTCTTGGGCAACCGGGACCTTCACAACATGTGTGGGTGCCGTCATGTGCCCCACATGCAGAGCAATTGAATGCTACAACGACCTGGCCTCATGCAAACCCACATGTTCAGCCACATTCAGAATTTTTAAACTGGTGGGATTGGTCAAGACTGTCTTCTGGAATGTGCATGATTGGTCAAACTTTACGCATGTGCAGGAGAGATTGGTCAGAATTCCTTTGGGAGCCTGTGCTTAACAGAACTGACCAGGATAATTATGAAAATTTACCAGTGTGGATCTTTTTTAGTTGAAGTGCTTTTTACTTAACTAACAACAAAAACATGGAAGATGACATAGGCCTTCATTTTTGTGTACAATGTAGCATGCTACTGAAGTCAATGGTGAAACTGGCAGCACTACTTCTATAGTTTCTTTGTGCACATGGTTCAGTTCAGTTATCACAAATAAAAGGAAATATTATTAAATTATAATTAAATGCAATTCTCTTTTGATGGAAATTAAAAAAAGAAGTTCACTTTCTCATTCATAATCTTCACTTCAGCACCTGAAAGTAAATTAAAAACATTGCCGGTCCAATGCACTGACTAGCACCATAGAAGAAACCACATTTCTCAAGACAGAACTTCGATCAGTAGTACAAACAAATGTTAAGACTGCAGATATTTTCCATTAAAAAAGTACAAACATGATGTGTACTTTACATAATGCATAGCATTGCATGTCTTCAGCATATAAAAGATACACGATGATGCACGATGTTGCACAAACAAAAACACCTCAAGTAGACTAATGTCTTTATTCTCATATTACATAATACTACATGGATGGAGCTGGATATTTGTGAGACTGCATGGAAAAACCCATCAGATGTCGTTATGGCTGAATTCTGGAAACAATCAAAAATAAGAAAAGATCTTGACATCCAAACTTTAAGAAACCATAAAAATATATTTCACCCAAACTACGTGGAAATGTTCTTATTTACTTTATAATCTTACCTATTCTTTCTGTATATATCATACTATGTGGTACAACAGTGGTAGAAACAGGAGATCTGCTTACCTCTGATCTGATAAGAAGTGTGCTTACCTTACACAGGGAATGTCATTCTTTGACCAAGTTGTTGGTTATGAGCCATAGTGAAATGAACATAAACCTAAACGACTAAGATTTTAATAAGATACCAGCTGTCAAAATGTCCCACAACACAGGAACAGATAAGAATGCTTACACACTCTGTAGACACGACAGGGAATAAAGATTTACAATGCTTAAATAACCTGAATAAGACATGGGAAATGTAGCCATGTCAGCAAAAAGTGTAAAAGCCAGTAGAACATTTTGCTTGGACACTTGCCTCAGGCAACAGGATTCAAGAAACTGATGTGAATAATAATTGAAAGGGATTACACATTTCCCAATGTAAATGTATAGTTAATTGATAAAGTGTTTAAAATATTTATATCATAATTACATTATATGGTCAAAAGTTTGTGGAAAGTGTTATAGGCATCAAATATAGAATGAGTGCATATTTACAAAAACCAATATAATTTATCAGTCTGAACAGTAAATATCTTGTCTTTGAATTGTATTCAATTGAATATAGGTTAAAAAGGATTTACAAATCATTGCATTCTGTTTTTATTTACATTTTATACAGCGTCCCACCTTTTTTGGAATCGGGGCTGTAGATAAAGATCTATCTATCTATATCTATCTATCTATCTATATATATATCTATATCTATATCTATATATATATATACACACATCATCTTATTGCATATTAATTTAAATGCAAATACAATAAATAAATAAATAATAGTTGCTTTTAGACAATAATCTGGTTGAGATACATGTAAAACAGAAACATATTTCTATTCAGGACCTGAACAGCACTAGTAAATGACAAAGTTTGACCACGTGAAGAGTCACCCCTATATATATGATAATATACCCCCCAGTACCAAGAAACACCATGAAGGCCATCAACAACAAGTGGACAAAATGGAGCACCACAGTGACATCGCCAAGAACAGGACATCCCTACAAAATTTTACAAAAGAACAAGACAAAAATTTACCAAGGAGGCTGCCAGGAGACATACAGCAACATTAAATGAACTGAAAGAACATCTGACAAGCAATGATTACTCTCATTACATGTGACAATCTGTCATATTCCTCTCAGGTCAGGGCTATGAGGTAGGGTGGCTATACAGCCCTTTCTCACAAAAAACACCCAAGTCTGACCGACTACATCACCCTAAACTACTTGTAGCAAAATGTGTAATGGTCTGATAAGAACAATTCCAAAAGTTATAAAAAGCGTAAACTGCTAGTGAACTGAAGACGAAAAGGAATTTCACCTTTCAGCACAACAATGATCCAAAGCATACATCAAAATCAGCAAAAGAATGGCTTAACTAAAAGAAGATCAATGTTTTTGAATGGCCTCACCAGTACACAGACCTGAATCCAACTAAAAATGTGTGGGGTGACCCGAGGCAGGCTGAGGCGCGCTCAACATTCTGATGGGTCGAGAATGTTTTTGGAAGAAAGAGTGAGAGAATATTGATAAGTCAGCTGATAGACTCTCACCCAAAAAGACTGAGTGGTGTATAAAATCAAAAGGTGCTTCAACAAGGTATTAGTTTAGGGGTGTGCACACTTACGCAACCAAGTTACTGTAACCTTTTTATTTTTCCTACTTAGTGTTTTTTACTTAATGTTTATAAGTTGTCATTTCACACTGAAGGTGGAAAAACGTCTGAAATTATTTATTTTATTTTAATTCTTTGACTTCACAAAAACCTGCCATTATAACAGGGGGGGTGTACACTTTTTATATCCACTGGATGTTGTATAGTAGCACAGAAACAGCATAGTTTAAAGTTCATTCATTCATCTTCCTTAACTACATTATCCTGGTCAGGGTTGTGGTGAATCCTAAACTTATCCTGGGAACACTAGGTGGAACACACCAGTCCCTGGCAGGGGACCACACACACACACACACACACACACACACACAAAATAGAAACGTTAGACCAGTCAATCCACCGAGCATGTTTTGAGGGGGAAACTGTAGAACCCAGAGGAAACCTCTGTGGACATCTAAACTTTGCACAGACAGTAATACAAGCTCAAGGTCGACCCAGGGAACCGGGCGCTGTGAATTGGCAATGCTACCCGCTGCATCACATGCCATATGATCAGTCAACTTTCCGAACAGTGTATGTTCTAATACACGCTGAGAAAGGGAGCGGTAAAGAAGGGGCTTGAATCCTACATAATGGACCTTTAAGTTTAAATGTTTATTACACTTCACATAATAAACAGTATGCTGTTTTATAATAGGGATAAATTTATAAATTCGTATGTTTAAAAATGATATCCGGAAGTTATATATTTCTGCAAAGCTGATTTGTGCCAATGTCCGTTGCATTTGGATTGCACACGAGTTTAGAGAAGAAATTAAATGCTAATGTAAATGACTTGATGAGTTAATGTCAATGAGGATGACTTGCAAGGCAAACACCGCTTCTTTGTTAAGAATAGTTATTTTTGCCTCAACAAAATTCTGACTCAGATTGCATCCATAACACTGATTTTGATATTATAACACATCTCTAATATCAATAGGTTATTATTATTATTATTATTTATTTTATTTTTTTTACAATTATTTAAATAGGGGTTGGGGTGTTAATGAAGCTCACACTCTAGGTAACCATGGTCATAGAGTCAGGCAAAAAAAAAAAAATGTATACACACTTCTGAATGTGTATAGATATTTGAATACTAAATTTATTCAGACATCACAAGTTACCTTTGTCCTCTACAATTACAAGAGGTGCTCCATTAGCTTCCAGACGTTTATGTGTAGAAGTGCTCATGCATTTTTGTTTTGGATATAGCCTAGGTCTCTGACACCTTTTCGTTTTTGGCTCACCAACCTACTCTTAAAAGTTTAGGTCTAGAGAGCATGTTTATCTCTTTAGCATGTATCGAGGCTCCAGAAAACACGTTTTCTCTGAGGAGAAACCAAGCAGGCGCGTTCCAGAGACATGCTAAGATAAATTCACATTAAGTTAAAACACGGCGACTGAACAAAGAACCCCTGGCCAATGTCTGAACACAAAAACAAAGGCTGTCATAAAACATACCGATTCGGAGGACCTGGTGCTCACTGAGACACAACTTCGACATCACGAAGAACAGCGAGAGCAGCAGTTTCTCCATGGCTCCGTAATCGAAACTGGTAGTAAACTTCATCTCCAGCGGCTTGTGAAGACGCCGTCGTGTCAAATCCACTCACAGCCGCTTCCTCACTATTTCCCTCAATTTCGGACACCCCAAAGGAAACTGACAACACAAAGCCCTCTTTTCCGACTCGAACGTCAAAAACAGGACATTTTCGACGTTCACAAAACCTCCTGTCCGCTTTCCTCGTCCAAATCTCAACTGCCAGTTTCTTCATAAAGAACACTTGGATGAGCGCGTGAGAGTGTTTCAGCGCGCGCTGCGTTGAGGCGCGTGCATGGAGCGTTCACATTCTGAACATGTCTTAACTAAAAGGGTGCATGGGGTGCAGGAAGCACATGCAGGGTATCAGCAGTTTTTTAAATGTTGTTAGATATTCGTGGAAATCTCAACACACCCCTGTCAAAGTATTATATTTATCATTGAGGTATTTTATTAGTTCACGGTATTTACAACAATGACATTGAAAGGAATGACAGTAAAACCCTCTTGACAGGTTGACCGGTCACGTGAATGGTTTTAATACAAAGCTCAACAACTCAAAAACAACCAGGCCTAAAAAATAATGCAAACAATATGGTAGGTGTGATTTTGTTTTTTGTTTTTGTTTTTTTGTTTGGTTTTTTTTTTAAAGAAAGAAAGAAAGAAAGAAAGAAAGAAAAATGTGTTCTGAGATTGGAAATTTCATCCTCCAAAGTTTGAGAAGCCCTGGCTTAAACACATGCTGAGTTTTTTAGGGACATGCTCTGGGGTACAACAGTTAAAATTATTTTTGATATTTTACACCTACTGACAATAAAGATTAGCCATAAATCACTTGCATAAATTTGATAATAATAGGCTAATTATTGGCAATAATATTGAAGTGTGTGTATATACTACTACTACTAGTTATTATTATTTTTGCTGTTGTTGTTTTGTTATCAGTGCTGTTGATAATACGGAGCTCATGTGTAATTATATAGAATAATACTAGCCTTGTTTTATTATTCAGCTGGTGAACACTAAACGGATCTAGTCACAGCATTTGCTGAATGAATGACAAATTATTAGATTAGATTAGATTAGATTAGATTTGCTTTGCTTTGGCAGGCAGGTGGTGTGGTGGTTAGCACTGTTGCCTCACAGCAAGAAGGTCCTGGGTTCGATCCCTGGGTCACCCATGTTCTCCCTGTGCATGCGTGGGTTTCCTCCGGGTGCTCTGGTTTCCTCTAAGTCCAAAGACTGTGGGAGGTCAACTGGTTACTCTAAATTGCCCATAGATGTGAATGTGAGTGTGTGTGGCTGCTTGTCTGTGTTGGCCCTGGTGGACTGGTGACCTGCCCAGGGTGTACCCCGCCTCTCGCCCGAAGATGCTGGGATTGGCTCCAGCTTCACCGCGACCCAGATGGATAAAGTGGTATAGATAATGGATGGATTAGGATTAGATTTGGCTGGATGGATTAGATTTGGCTATCTAAATGGACCACTTTTTTTCTGTGAGGTGGACAATGGCGCCATCTAGTGAATATATATATTTTTCAACCACAGTTCAGTGTATTCTATATGTCCAGTATAAACATTAATTTCTCTAAAACTGGTGATCACTGGTACTGGGCACACCTGATAAACTTAATTTTATTCATCAGTTTATAACCATTTTTAGTAATTGTGTGTTAACAGTGTAGCTATCAAATTGAACATAAATTGTGATTAATGATCTACAGACTGGTATCAGAGCCCAGACAGGGCAGTGATGATTTAATACTCCTGGAGCTCCTGGCAACTCGAGTTTGTTTGCTGTAAAGTACTACACCTATAAAGGCAATCACATATATTTATATCAATAGTACTTTTTCTCAATAGCGCTTTTAACAACAGACATTGTCACAATGTTTTTTCATCCCTGTAACCTTCTACTTAAAAGCCATTTGGTTCTTTATTTACATTAAAGTGGCCATATTGTATTATTTTAGCCTAAGTGCTTGTTTCAATGCATTTTAAATAAACTGTTTTTCTTATTCTCTTTATTTCAGGTCCATTTTACTGAGGCTGCCTGTTATCCATAAAAAAACCCTCAGTAGTCATTCATATTCATTTATTGAGACATGTAGATCACACTACTAAAACTAAAATCTAAATTTATATATTGAAAAGGTCAGTTATCTATACTTTCTTTTGTCTCTCTTTCTCTCTCCCTTCTTTATCAGGCAAGTTGTTTTTCAGTGCATTCTACAATAATTGACTTTATACTCAGGTAATCCATATTAAAATGCCAATATAAATAAAGAAATTTTATTTAAGAAGCGCAATAATAATAGTTCACAAAACTATGAGCATATATTTTCAAAAAAGCACAATGTAAAAGTTGAAGAATATTTACAGTTGTCTTTACAGCACGTTTCAGACAAAAAGTTTCATAAACACATATACAGTAAGTGATTGCATTTCACATGATCCACATTAATTTCAAAAATATAACTTATCTTTCAGTAATATGCTATATCCACCATGATCTAAACAACCACTGTATAAAATACAACAACATGTCCAAATTCATCAAAGCCTTGTATTTCACACGATTATATTCAAATTCACTGCTTTTGAACTGTTCAAGTGTAGTTCACTACGTTACAAATGTGACTGGAGATGTTATATCATACAGTGTGTCATTGTTGACTGTTTGAATGGGTATGTAATTCAGTAGTATACCATATAGAGGAGAAATTGTGATGAGTTTGGTACCTTGAACCAAAAGCACTCACATTATTACAGTGTGCAGGGCTAAAAGGTCAGGTACACCTGCCCAAAACAACTGTGGTAGAAAATTCAAGTACAGCAGGATCTATAATAATAATTTAAAACATCCCTTCAGTGATTAGGGCTGGGTAATACTGGACTGGATGGTACACTGTAAAACCAATAGGAAAGCAAGGAATTAGGATGTCACTGAGAAATACTAAATAGTAAACAGTGGCTTTCAGAGAAAAGTAAGAGCAACATTACACTTTTGTGCTCTGGACAAGGTGATCTGTGTGGTGCTGTTGAATAAAATATGGCTTGAGTTTAGCCATGGGTCCCTGGACATCAAGAACACACACAGCCCTTAAGTATAGAACAGTGGTCAAAAGCTATAAAAACAAGACAGACCCACCTTCCTAGCCTTACGTTTTTTACAAAAATAATTATTTTGGCAACAAGGTTTGGAAAGGAAGTGTAGCTGCCTACAGGATATGAGTGCACCTCATACAGCATGTCAGTGTGTGTAGGATCTATAGACATATGATTGTGCAGTAGGTCCCCGTTAATAGTTTATATAAAGTCCAGATCATTGTGCGATCCCATCCAAATGTTTTTCAGCATCTTATGTCAGCCCATACAGTCCCGATGCACTGCTTAACAATTTAGGAGCTTGGAAGTAGTATCACTACAGCCAAACAAGGTGTACAGGGACGTAAAAAGCAACTGATAACGAGCCATGTTGCTTCTTTAAACTTATTCTCAAATGTACTTACAGTTATGAATTTACACCTGCGACAGAGTTTTCTTCGACATTTTGTCTGAAAATAAGCTTAATCTATTAATAGAAAAATGGCTCAAATGTCTGTATACACTGTTTTCACTCTCTTATACTTTCGCCATTGACTTCAGAAGATATCGGTGCCACAGCCATTGTTAAAATCATCTCTGCGCACCCAAATAACCTCCACCTCCTTCTGAACCACATCGCCCTCTATAGCACACTGCTTGCGTAACGGGGTCAACCTCAGTTGGCCAAGGGATTTTTCTGGAAGCTTGTTTTCTGAACCTCGGTTGAGAGATCTGTCTTCCTCCTTTTTGTCCCCTTCCTTCTGCTCCTCCTCTACTTCAGCAATAAGAGCTTCGAAAGACTCTTCCAGGCTGGGCTCAGCTGAGGAACCCTTGACAGACTCGCAGTATTCATCATCGTCGCTGAGGATGTCTGTCTCCTTCACGTCCGTCTGTTTGTCATATTGCTGCAGGTCAAACTGCTCCTTCACCCAGTGATTGGTGTCTCCATCAGCCTGGTTATAATTCTGGGATGGCAAGGGATGATGTCTCTGAGGAAAATCGGAGTCCTGGCTGGAGCAGTTGTCAAAAACAATGTCGGTGTTGATGGTGAAGCGATTACGTACAAGTTTTTTCCGGCCGTGGTTTCCAGGTGGAGCTGACACTGAAATAAGAAGTGAAATCTTGTCAGACAGTTGTGCTGAAGGTTCCTGGCTTGATAAGTAGATGGCAGCCAGGTGTTACATATGATTAAAGGAGAAGGAGATTTACCTGCTCTGTTCATGGGCCTGACTCCTTTCAGTGCAAAAAAGCGTTTCCCTCCAAATGGAATGTACTGCTGATTAAGAGGCAAACTCTCTGTCTTTAACAGCTGCCGACGCTGTTTGTCTCTTAAGACAGAGTGCACTGTTTTCAGGAAATCCCTCTTACTCTCAGAGGAGCTGGAAGAGAAAATAGAAGGGGTCAATATATGTTTGTTTTTTGTATAGACCTCTCAGCTGGAATTAATATCATGGGCCATATAATAATGTATATAGCCCATAATGATCACACCATGCAAATAACCATGTGAAACAATGGCCCTCAAGTTTTATGCTCAAGATTAACTAATTATGAAAGATTAAAAAACTATTAAGATTAAGAACTACTCACAAGTATTGGATATTTTTTAGGCATTTTTTTTAGACGTTTAGGCATCCACATTAGATTATGTGCTGTTAAAAAATGTCTTAAAGAAGATTATTTTGGATTTTCGTGGAACCGAGTGCAACAGCACCACCAATGGTCATAAGAAGAACACAGAAATGTAGAAGTGAGTCTGGGGAGGATTCTTTTTAGATTCACGCAGCCTGCGACAGAAATCGTATTAGGTGATTACAGAGAGTGAAATGCCCCCAGTAGATATTAGATTTTACCTCTCCAATGGAATATCATGCCCAGCTGTCACTGCTAGTACTATTAATTATTTACTAGTTAAGTACTAGTAAACCCATATATGAGGTCACATGGTTGCGGACTTACCTACAGCACAGATGAAAAGTCCTCTCCGGCCTCCCTTCAGACTCTGATCTTATGTGAACTATCTCACACACAGCCGTACCATCTGAATCTTAACAATCATAGACAGATAATTACATTTGTTTACCAACTTCAGTAGACCATCTACTTTATACACAGAAACACCACAGGACGCAATTCGGTCAGATACAAAAGGCATCATCTATAAGAAAGTAAGAGACTTTGTAGGTAATCTTGTAGACTGCAGGGACACGGGAGATGCCTGAAATACATTAAACATTCTCAGGCTACTGAACCTGAATGCAATAAGTTAAAAGGCAGTGCATGGGGCCATTACCTTCCAATTTCCTGAGAAACATACTGTCACGACCTTGCAAAACTGAAGTACATGGGATATTTAGCATCTACTGTAAAGAAGGAGTGAATTTAAAAGCTTATGGGCTTCTTTTAATAATAGAATATGTTATATCTTTAGGAAATGGGACAGAATGGTTATCTCTACACTACCAGTAAAAAAGTTTGGACATACCTACTCTTTTTCATAGGTTTTTCTTTTTTTTTTTTTTTATTTTACATTGTAAAACATTACTGAATACATCAAAACTACAAAGCAACACGTATGGCATATACTGAATTATGTGGTAAACTAAAAAGTGTAAAAAAAAAACAACAACAAAAAACCAAAATATGTTTCATATTTTAGATTCTTCAAAGTAGCCACCATTTACCGTGATGATGCAATCGGCATTA
>JAQQZX010000009.1:8776284-8787108 GCA_030068355.1 Notoglanidium maculatum | reverse complement strand
ATCATTATCCAGTCTCTTTTAAAGTCATAAAAATAAAGAAAAAATTTGAATTAGAAGGTGTGTCCAAACTTTTGACTAGTAGTGTATATGCCCCATTTATACATAAGATTGTTAAATCTTCAAATGTTCAAACAAGATTTGCTATCATGATTAATAACCATATAGCACAGATACAGTTACAGACAAGCTTGGGTTTTTTGTCTCAAGGTCACACGGTGTCTTCATTGAACATCAAACTGTCATAATAATTTATTTTCCAAACTGTTTTCCAAGTGTCAACTCTACTTTCTAAATAGAGATGTGGCGAAGTGAAAGAAACTGAGTGGAGAGACTCACTGGTAGTATTGCGGACTTGGAGAGCATCTGAAGGAATCATGTGCCTGAATCGAAATGGGTCTCTCTCATCAGCAACCACGCCTCTGTGAGACGTTCCCTACAACAAGAGAAAGAAAAAGAAGAAAGAGAGAAATAAGAAGAAATGATCATAACCACTGATGAAAGACTGGAGTGAGAACAATTCATAGAGTCACGTGAAGGTGAGAGAATAGACAACAAATTAGGTATCACTGCATCAAAATTTGATATGCCATATAAGTTTGAAATCAGATAATTTCAGGGTACAGTCCAGAATTATTGGCTCCCTTCAAAATAGCAGGAAAAATTATTTTATAAAATAAACACTGCACACAATCAGTAAAATTTCCTACCCTAAAAATGGAGAAATATCTTGCTTTTGCTTTAAAATCAAAAATCATTGCTATGTAGTTATACTGTATTAAAACAGTTTCCCCATATATTTAAGCTCAAAATAATATCACTCAATGTTTGTTATCTATTTATTTTTTATATAAAGTTTTGCACATTTTAATAAAGTGTGCAGTTTGTAAGGTCAGAGTAAGTCCTGGGTGTCTATAGCTGTTTTGACAATTAATGTGAGCTTAAAGTTTCACTCCATGTAAAGAGCTTTTTCTATCTGACATTTTTATTGCAGAGGTATACAAAAAGGGCACAAAGAGTCAACCGTAAATGCATTAACAGTAATCATGCTGTCAGGACCAGACTTGTACTGCCCACGCTGTAATTCTCTTAATGCATAATAGAAGAAAATGGGGGCAACAAAAGCACTCACAATTTTCTTCTTATGCTTGGAGCAATCTTTATACACAAAAACGATGGCTGTCTTGAAAACTGAAAAAGAAACAGAAGGCAAAAGGCATTAGACTTGGGAATTTGAAAAGCATGTCAGAATTTAATAGAAATCTTCAGCACAGATGGTTGACTAAATGGCACTTGGGGCTCCAGGTTCTTTTTTATTATCCTTTTAGTTTATCATTTAAAGGGGGAAATCTTCCCCAATATGATGACCCAGGGTAACCCACATCTGTAGGCAAAGCAACTTTAATATCAACTGGCTATTTCCCCCCCAAATTTTCTTATCTACAAGAAGTCTGTAAAATCTAATAAAATCAATTAATAATAATAATAATAATAACAATTAATGTCCAACTGTGTGTTCAGATGGACAGTGGTGCATGGTAACGATGTAGAAATACTTTACCATTGTACTTACATATCCCTATATTTTCAGAATAGTTATTACCCCATTATAAATTTTCTGTTGCTCTTAGGTTTAACTTAAGTGCATACTAAAAAAGTCTTAACTTTAACCTCAGTATATACTAAAAAGCAAATGGCTTTTATAACTTCTTTGCATTTTCCTTTTGGGTATTTTTTTTGTTTTGTTTTGTTTTCATTTTCAGTTTATTGTTATTGTTTAGATCTACATCAGCTTATATGCAAGGACCGAGTCGAACAGAACAGTAAACTGATTCTAGCTAAAAAAATGATAATGTTTGATTTGTCATTAAATAGCTACCAAATACACAAGATATTTGATAAAAAAAAAGACCATTTTTTGACTGATAATTACAAATTAATGATTCATGTTAGTTATCTAGGTATCTAAAGTCTTAGCTAACATTAATGCTAGGTGTATGCATGAGTAAAACTGTAATTGCATAAGTATATAATAACATAATGTAATTACGTGACTCTTTAGCTAAACGGTGTGTATATCCTTATAGGTAACATTAAATTAATACTAAATTAACACTAATCCCCAGCTGTCATAATGGCAACATCTCTATGTTTGGAGAGTGTGTTTATATAGCTGACCATCCTGTCTTTACATCCAGCAGCCAGTGAAAGTAGTCTGATGAAGTAAGGTTTGACAAAAGAAATATAGGTCATTGGTCTTGTTCTTTAAAACTTAATACTTGAGAAGTTACTTTATGGGTTGCTTTAAGTTTTACACAAGTCATTTTCCAAAAAGGTATTTTTGCTTTTACTAAAGCCTAATTGATGGATCCTTTACACAACACTGGCCATGGGACAGTAAGTGCAGCTTAGGTAATGAATAAGAGAAAAGATGCTATTCCAGGCAGCAGTGTTGCACATTTTCCATTCCCGCTTCAAAACACACACAGACATCAAGACACACAGATACACACTTACCAAAAGCAGCAAGCTCTGGGTCTTTCTTTCCCTTCATCAGAGATGATGGAGGATTGATCCAAACCACAGTGGCATGCAGTAATAGGTCACCCATAGACAAATCAGCCACCTAGCACAGATTTGAAAAAACTGAGGAATACTGGGACTGAAGTAAAAGAAGTAGATTATACTTACTATGAAAGTACTTGTAGGTATGAACTACTAGTTTAGCCCAAAATTAAATATGAAAAAAATTGTTTGTCATTGTTAGGTGAACTATCATTTTAAACAAATTTTGGCACCTAGCTTACCTCTTTCTTGTCTGTACTCTGCTCACTGATGAGCTGGTCAAACACAGCTCCATACTCCTCATGGATCTTCTGCATCTCATTGATGTGACTGGCCACTTTATTCATTGCTTTAATTGCAACTGTACATGATGAAAAACAAAAGCAATATAATCAGACTAAGAATATTTACTGCTCCATGTAACTTAACCATTTGCATTTAATTGATAAGTCAAGAGGTGTTTCAAAAGTGACACAAAATACTATAGATATTTTATAAGAATGATAGACCATGGATGATTTTACTTGTTTTGGCCACCAGCTTATTGGAATTTGAATTTGGACCAGTAACTGTGAGTGTAGTTTAGACTGGCAGCTTGAAATGATTAATTACCATCTAAATAACTGGCTAAAGTATTACAGCCATAATAAGTAGACGTTTACTTTTGTCTAATCATGTGTCCTTGCATAAGTGCTTCCCACAAAAGAGGGTTAATATATGTAAAAATAATTGGTTCTAGATGTGGTGATTAATGGGACCATTTGCTGTTTTACAAAACAAAACAAAACAAAACTGTTATTGAGTAATCACATACAGACTGCACTGTGATTTAGGATTCATATTCATGTGAATATTTTTGGTCTCATGTTAGACCATAAAAAATAATGGAATAGTATTTTCTGTACTTACCATTGAGATGGTAGTGCTCCTCACTATCAGGGTCAGTGAGGCAGTAGAGCTCTCTGAGCAGAAGAGGGTATTTGAGTACTCTCTGAATTGGCTTAATCAAGTAGGACTCCAGAGTGGATGAGTGTTGCTGCCTTGGGTTCCTCTTGGCGAGGAATGCCTTAAATTCAGGGTCTGTTTTAGCTGTGTTCACCCACATAGAGGGAAAATGGTTGTTAGACACTTTGGAAGCAAGGGGACAGAAAAAACTTTCAACTAAAAAGCCAGGAATGGTAAGAAAAACCTAAGAAATATATCTTAGTATGAAACAAATCTTATATAAGAACTGTCAAGAATTAAATAGTTATCTTCAATCATTGTTTATTGCAGTATTGCTGTCCGACCTATGCATTGACATACTTATGCTCATAGTTCAATAATACAGCAAAGCTATTTAGGTACTGTATTTAATGCTTTCTTTTTCATAATATAATATCCATATCAATACTGTTCATTTTTATTTGCTACTCTACATCTGTACTTCACACACTGCCAAGGATCACGAAAAAGCTATGCCATGAAAGATATACCAAGTACAGCGAGTCAGAAAACAGCAGTTCTGGGTCACTCCATAAAATAATAGCTCTAGGATGTTAGGCAGGGAGGTATATTTTTATTGTCTTTAATTAATTAGAATTTTACATGTCTTTTTGCTCCAAAAGGTAGTCATTGGCAATTCCCTCCCGCTAGCTAGTTCTTTGCATTTCCAAGACAACCACCGACCAGGGCGAAGGCAACATGCTTCCTCTGAGTAGCTTCTCCTTTGTGAACTGTTGATCATGAAATCCCTTAGGACAGCTAAATGCACATGAATCTGTATACATATTTGTATACACAAGCTCACACATACCCATAGTTGTTGCTCTGAATGATGGGTCAGTAAGAACTGCCATGTCTCCCACTCAGAGAGCATGACCAAATATTCTCATTTGGCCTCTAGGCCAAGGTTTTAATGAATGTAAAAACAATCAGTTTTCTGGCACAGTGATCTAAGGAGTGAAAGGGAAATGAGGATTAGTGTTGAACAGGTTTACCTTTGGTGAGGACTTTAGGGACTTTTGTGTGACTGGCACAGAACGCACTGTAAATTTTGAAGCGGTCTGCATAGTACAGGAAAGAGCCACCAAGAGAGAACAACACTTTCTGTGGAGCAAGAGGAAGATAATTTACCATAAAACTGGATGTTTAAAAAAGTTATCTACATAGAATTGATATCCAGTCCATTGGAAAAAATGATGGCTTGACAATAGCACCTTGAACTGATCGACTTTCTCAAGCTTGTCTAAATCTGGAACCAATCTTGTTCCATCTTCCAGTGTCTTAAGAAACTCCACTTGAAACTCAACCATCTCTGGCAAGTTCCCAAAAAGCACGTCCAGCTGTAAACACACACAGAAAACACATCAGGATCCAGCACTGACCTCAAATCTGTAGCATAAAACAGCACACTGTGCTTTTAAAATGTACGGCCCTTTCTTTTTACAACCAAGTTGCCTAAACCTGTAGTAAGTAGAGTACATTTCATCTGTATTTTTTAAATCTTACATCCTGTTTAACAACATGCTGTACAGACGATGTCATGCATTTGTTTAATCATCATGTTTTAAAAATGACTCAAAGCCACATTTTATGAGTTCTGGGTAATTTTTGGCACCCACCTCATCCTGTGACAGGAAATGTTCCTTCTGCAGAGGAGTTAGGTATCTCTCTATCAGAAAATGTAGGTCCTATTAAAAGACAAAGTCAGGTGATGCAAAAACAAGAAAGAGAGCGACATTTTGGCATTATCAGCAATTTCTGATGTTAGAAATAACTGAAATGTAGCTATTGGTTTTGGCTGCAACCATAACATGTAGTGATCGGGGATCGAACCAAGGACTCCAGCATGAGTTATTTATATTTTCCTACTCTATTTTTATTCTTGGTCATTTGCTAAACACACTCAGTAAGTGTAGTTTTCAGACATCATAGAATTATCCTCAACATGTTGATATTTTACACTCATCAAGACAGTAAATTGCAACTATGCATCTAGTTCAGTTGCTTTAGCATTAAAAGTTTTTCTCCAGCAGGGTCTGACCTTCACATAGGTCCGCTCTGTGTTCACCAGCTCACTTATAACCTTGCGCAGTTTGTCAGCATCGGAGAGCTGGCGCTGGGTGGAAGGAACAGGCACTGGAGAGATAGGGCTGGGTACACACGAGGAGGAGGTGGACGAGGAAGACGATGCAACAGGCTCGGCAGGATTCATGTCATGAAGGCTGCGGCAGAATGCAGTCATTTGCTCTGTACTCTGAAGATAGAAAGAGAGAGACAATTACTTGCAGTGCATTTTGAAACTTTCAGGTTTAGACTTGATCTTCACTGATAAGATGCAAAAATAAAATTTATTTATTTCAAATTATGTAATCAAATCAAATCAAATGGAGTCAATATACAAATGCTGGTCAACAGATGGCTAAGGTTAGTAGCATTACATTATTCCTTCTTAAGGAACAAATAAATACTGCAAGCAGGTAAATATACAAACAGCTTAGACATAACTTGTGAGCTTGACATTATAACATAACTCAAAACACAATCTCACACATCAGACAAAGCAAAAAACAGCCTGAGCTGTGTAATAACTATATATAGAGAGTAAATTGTGTGGAACAGACCTTTCAGATATTAATACAAAGGCTTCTCAAACAGCTAAAAAGCCAATAGTCTATGTTTTTATTAGTTCTTGAATAATAAGTATCAACTGAGTTAATATTTTGCATTCAGCCACTGTTAGATATATGGGCATTTACCATTTTAAAACTCTACTTTCTCTTAATTTGGTCATTTTGCCAATTCTCATCCACTAGCTATCTCTCCTTTATCACAACAGCTACCAACCAGGAAGGGTGAGGGACCATGCTTCCTCTAAAACATGTGAGGTCATGTTCAAACTAACTAACTAATGTTCAAACTACGGTCATGGCCATTCTCATATTACCAGGATGAAGAGACTAAAATCTGTTTCTTTGCCTTAAGCTGACAGAGATTTGATGTTTTCAAGGTTGTGTGGTTACAGAAATCCGATCTTTCCAAATATTTGAGTAATTTTTATATGTGGTATATATGATATGTATCCACAGTTGTAGCCATGCCACATGAATGAGAGTGCTCAGATCAGAATTCATGAGGCTTTTTGCCTATACTAATGTGCTGAGATGGCTCCTTTCTCGTACCCAAACATTTCTAGGTGCAGCAGATAAATCAGCAAAAGCTTGCCGACTGGCTTTTTCCCACCTTCTCAACCTGATCTTGTACATCTGATGAACTGTTTGCTGTCCTCCAGAGCAAAATTTGATGCATACATTAGATACTAGCACATCCATTTAGTCAGTTTTATTACCATGTCTCATCTCAGAAATATGACTTTTTTTTTGTTGGTGACGCATATGACTCATGCAAAAACGTATCATTGTGTACACGTGTGCTGTTTGGGAGAACAGATGCATTCACATTACTGTTAGTTACAGGTCACTTGTAGTTATTAATGCGAACTGCCAAGGTAGGCTAGTCCTATCTGAGCAAAAAACTGAAATTGAACAAAGAGGTTTGTAATATGAACATAACCACTGACACAAATTTATGATTGTATATTTCTCACTCAATATTAGGATATGTCACAATACTCAGGCCCTGCCTGAACCTATTTTTCCCAGCCTGACTAACAGCAGAGGTGGAACAGATCCACGGGGACAGCCAGTGGAAAGGACAGATGTGGCTGCCAGTACCGTGGCCTCTTCCCTAACACACAGAGACAGACTGACAGCCGATCACTGTCTCCTCTAAACTGCTCAGACAGTCAATGAAAAGTAGAACGAAAAGCAGCTGAAAACTGACAGATCTTTTGGAATTACAGCAAATAATTATAAATTTTACCCTGAGAGAGAGAGAGAGATCAACAATAATAATAAAAAAAAAAAAACTGAAAAAAAACCCCTGAACAATATATATGTTAGGCAAAATCAGACTTCAAAGGTCATACAGTCTGCAAGATTGATTACGCAACATTCCCCATAGCATACATGCATGCTCAATCATGTACACACACACACACACACACACACACACACACACACACACATCTGCGTTGGCTCACCAGCTGCAGCATGTCATAGACAGTCTCAGAGGAGCGCTTGGAGCTCCTATTCCTCCGCAGCACAGACATGCTCATCCTAACACTTATGTGGGTCACAACAGAATGACCCCTAAAAGAAGAACCAAACTCAGCTCCACCTTGAGCCTGTTTCCTCACAAGAGCTGCCCAAGTGTGAGAATGAGACTCACTGCTCTGCTGAGCCGAGAAAGCCTGTCTTCTTCTTTAGTTCAGTGCTTTATCAGCAAACTCCTTTCCTCCTTGGAGCCCTTCCTCTGTCGTTTTGACTCGTCTGTTCTCTGGCTAAATGGCACAAGTGGTTGCGTTTGAGAGAGAGAGAGCAGGAGAGACGGAGAGAGAATAATAACAATAATAATCCCATCTGGAGCAGGATGAGAGGGACAGGAGGGGAGGGGTAAAAAGCAGGGGAAGCTCAGCAGTGGCATGTCACTCGCCCCCACTTGCCCAGCAATGCACAGCTTAGTGCTGCTAAACACAAGTAATATTACTTTCACCACCAACTAAAAGATCAACAACAAGAGCTCAGTGTGTGACTGTGTGATGCTCCTCGATTCACTTTGACTTTTCTTTTTTCTGGAGAAAGAGTGTGAACGAATTCCAGTGTAATTACTTTATATTGCAAATAAAGTGCTGTGGGTTATGACATGCTCAAGCAATTCCTTTTCAAATGAGTTATGAATTAAATCTGGCCATGTACAGAAGCACAAAAGCAGAAGGTTATGAAAACTAACAAGGATTCCAGCATACGGAAGTGAGAGCTTTCTAGAGATCCAGAAATCCGGAGATCCTCATTGCAACACGGCAAAAAACAACCAAGAGCAGTTCTTAAAAAGTCATAAATAAATTTGCATCTTTTAAACATAGAACTGGAGGCATGATTATTATAGACATTATTTAAGACAATGCAGGAAAACAGGTATAAACAACTAGTGCAGCTAAAACCTTTGATCATATTGATCATTTTGATCATCATTAAAAACTGCAAACTTTAAGAAAACAAAACAAAAAATTCAGTAAGGTGGCCAAATCTTTAGAAAATTAACACAAACATTAAACTGAATTTGAGCCATACCTCCATCCATGCATGCAGTACCAGTAATGAGCTCAGGAAAAACATCCAAAAGAAGATGAAAAGGAGAACAAAATAGGGAGCAGTCGAAAGTATGAGAGCAAGAAGGAAGCGAGTCCAAACCTGTCCGCGGACTCCTGTGCTGCCAAAGGAATCTGAACTAGGACACAGTTTTGTAGGTGTAGGTTTGTACTCCAAAGTTCCCACCTCCCCACTTGCACACACATACAGCCAAACGCTTATCAGAGAAGGGACTCATGGGACAGGAAGGCAAACATTTCCTTCCCTAGAGAGCAGGGATGTCCTCTTATCACCCACTCCTATTGAAACCCTATATTACTATAACAATGTTGAATGACAAACATGCTGTGAGCACTTGACAAACTGACTGAGCTGTATATGAGACCTGTAACAGTATAACGATTGTTGTTCTGTTCATGTTGAGGATATAACCAGAATGCAGAACAAACGGAAAACCTAAGATTAAACTATGTAAAATAAAAGTGCTCTCCTTCCACTAGCACACACCATTGTACACACTTATATATACAAATAGAACACATAATCAACAATGATTAACATCAGCACACGATACTGATGTTCTTCATATTTCAACTGCCTCAGACGTTAAATGAACTTAGTCTGTTTAATCACATTTTATTGGCTAACCAGTATAATGAGTATCATGCATTTTTTCCATTCTGCTTGAAAAGCCAGCTAAATACATTGCGAGGACAGTGATATCAAGTTGACAGCTGAGGTTTACTGCAGGAGGAGAAAAAGAAGAGTAGGTTTGGTTTTGCAAGACTCATTTTCAGTGCAACTATTATAAAGGTACTTTATGGCAACATGAAAATAATGATTAATAAGAAATTTGTGCTATAACTGCTGATACTACTGTCTGGCATCCACTCATAATGTATGAGTGAGATGAACTTATTAATTTAATTGTACCAATTACACAGTGGCATTTAGTATATTTCCTCACACAATTAATTATTGGTCACACCATTGTTTAGGATTTATTTGTGCAAAGAAAAAAAAGCAAAAACTAAAGTTAGAACCTACTTAGGCCCTACTTAGGTGAACATACTCAGCCCACATGAAACTGATTCAAAAATGATAAATGTGAAATTAACTTGACTTTATCAAACCCATCTTTGTTTTTTCCCAGTGTGATCTGGCAAAGCAGTGAATGTTGTATCTAATTGGTCTAGACTTAATTGACGACCCTTATCATCTCATCAGAGAGGATGAGAAATGCACGCAGGCGTTATTCATTGGGAAAACTAAGTCCTTCTCCTCTTTGTGTGCAGGGCTGTCCTTTTCCTCCAGCACCTGCCTCAATTTACCAGCACAAAGCAATCTGAATTGTAATCGAGCAATTAGAACGAAGGGCTAATTTTAAAAAAGGTGTCCTCCTTCTTTTCCTTTTTTTTTTGCTTTTCAGGGGAAAAAAAGGCAATGAGATCATAACACTGGCCAGCAGTGTGATTTAAAGGGATCGAGTGCACAGAGCATGGTCGGCCCTAAAGGGTCTCACTTAGCAGGAGCTGAATAGCTGTTAAAGATGTTCTTTTGATTATACAGAAGGAGCAATAGCTTCAATAAGGGGTGTATGAAGAGGGAAAATGGGGACTAATTACAGATTCTTCACTCTGGAGTGGCACCAGGTGAGAAATGTGAGAGACACTGTGATGGCTTGCAGGAATACATGATTACATTTCAGAAGGGAAAGAAAATAGCTGTGTTTACAGTGTGATTTATATTAGCCTATAAATAATGTGCAAAAAAAAACCAATAAAGGAATAATACATGTACTGATAGCCAGTTGTGCTACTGTATTATTTAGCAAGAAAGTGTTAAGTAGTTGTTAAACCAAAATATGTTAGTTGATTTTAATCTTCTTGAGACAGGATTTCTGTGTGCTGTTGTCCAGTGAATTCTATAAAGCTGAATACCAGTATAATGAGAATTCTTAAGTCAAACATGACAAAAAAGAGACAGACATAGATACACACATGCGCAGGTGCACACACACACACACACACACACACACACACACACACACACACACACACACACACACACA
>JAQQZX010000009.1:8764222-8776184 GCA_030068355.1 Notoglanidium maculatum | reverse complement strand
CACACACACACACACACACACACACACACACACACACACACACACACACACACACACACACACACACACACAGATGGCATGGCATTGCTGTGCATGAGTTATTGGGGCTAAACACAATGATCAGCAGCAGATGGTGTGTCGACTCATGGGCCAGCAAAAAAAAAGATTATTTGCTTCTCTTCTACTGTCATCAAGATGGCAGAAAAAGTATTATATAAACAATAAAAAGAATAAGAAAGACGCAGATAAAAAGAGAAACATAACCAGAAAATAAAGAGGCTGGAAAAATGCAAAAAAGCTCTGAGATCTGATCTCTGCTCAGCACCGTGAACAGGCAAACAGGCTAAATCAAACATGTACATGTCACTTTATTACCTATTTCCGTGTGCTATGTGAATGTACAAGGCATTATTTCAGATTTAATACCATTATGTGATCTCTGAAGTACTGATTAACTGGAGGAAATGGGAAATGAGTACTAATTGGTATTGAATGCAGCAATGGAAAATCAAAATGACAAGCATGGAGACTGTAGCAGGGCTTCTGCACTGACGCTGAGGCTGATCAAATGCACTGCGTCTGATTGGAGCCTTCATCTTGATTAGAATAAGACTAAATAAGGAAACATGCAAATAGGGTCTGTTTATGGCTTTAAAACAGCATATATTACAAAAAGCTCGTATTTATCTTTTGTTTTTCAACTCAGCTTCACTTTTGGGGTGGTATTAATGGACAATCTCGAATGACCTGGATATATTTAATTATAATATACTTAATATTACTTATTACTTAATAGTATTTAACTACTATTGTTTCTCTAAATGCAACAACTTATTCCAAACTTACACTTATGTCAATAGTCTTCCACTGGTTTTTCTTTCTACTGATTTTTATTTTTATTAGATTTTTAGACTTATTTTATTTTTTATTTTATATTGTTGTTGTGTTTTTATGTCTTTGTGTGTTGTGGCAGTCACCACATAGCAATTTCCTGGGGGATCAATAAAGTTTTCTGATTCTGATTCTGATTCTAATATTTCAGCAATCACTGGGTAGCACACTAAGTTAAACAATTTATAAACTCTGAATGTATGAAGAATTAGAACCAAGGACTGATTTTTCATAGAATAATACTAATAAAAAGAAAGAATGAATGTGTTTATTTTTGCCTGACTTCACCCATAACCTAACTGACCTCAATAGGATATAACAGTAATGCATCATTACTACAGTCCACTGCACACCCATGTGTGAGCAATCCCACCCCTCCGATGCTGCTCATAAAGCAAACATGATCTTTGAGATCACATGACAAAGGAATACACTATACAATAGGTTTATACAAAACCATATAACTTCAATACAGTGATACCCATGAGCTCAGTATACAGTATGCCAGATACTGTACATAGTGTAAGTAAAATCTCACAGAAGTATTACCAGCAATGGACTGAGCAATTGTACACTTCAGTATAACTAGTGCACAAAGATGAAATAGGTGTCAGTTATGATGTGAAACAGGAGATGGCCACATTGTGCTTTAGTCAGTGAGCTGATGGAAGAGGACAGAATGTAAGGAAAGCTGTAGAACCATAAGAATGTGAACCTGGACAAATGAAAACCAAACCAAAGGCCCTGCAGCCAACATGGAGACATGTGGAAGACAGAGACACGATAGCACATAGCTGTGTGTGTGTGTGTGTGTGTGTGTGTGTGTGTGTGTGTGTGTGTGTGTGTGTCTGTCTGTCTGTCTGTCTCTACGGGGACACAGTGACACAAAGCTCTGGGGTGCATCCATACTAGAGATGTAATCCAAATATGAATATGTTATTCAGATTAAACAATTGTGTCCTAAATGAATACAAATACGGATATGAATATTAGATGGATTTATGTTTTTTTTTTTAAGAAACCTTATCATAAAGCTTCAGACTAGTGTGTGCACTGGGACTAGAATGAAACAACAAAAAAGTTTTTACTTTCATGCAGAGCTTAAAAAGGCAGCCTGTGAAAATTCATAGGGAGTGTTGCCAGATCGTAGCAAAATTCCCCATCCCAGCTACAACAGCACAAAAAGCCTTGAAAGTAGCCTGAAATGTTTGGGAAAATGAAAAATACTTTATCTGTGAAACAATTTAATAATGGTGCACACACATTTCTGATTGCCATGTCTGCAATATGCCTATATTTTATGCTGAACCTGACAACCCTGCTTGCAGGAAAAAGACCAAGTTAAATCCAAATATGAAAACAGATATGAAAATTTTGAGCCGTAAACAAATACAGATCAAGACAATGGCATCGTGTTACGTCCTTAATCCCCAAGGACAAAGTGTTACACATCTCTCTGTGTATGCGTGCATGTGTGTGTGTGTGTGTGTGTGTGTGTGTGTGTGTGTGTGTGTGTGTGTGTGTGTCCAAAGGGACAGTGTCACACAACTTTGGACTTGTGTGTCCAACAGCTTTGAAGTAAGTGGAGCACATTGATAATGACACTCCAAACCTAGCAGCACACTGTGTTCCTGCACTGTGCTCTGCACTGTACACAATCATACAATACGTACTATCCACCATAATGACATCTGATTTAAAACACATTAGCTTTCATTTAATTATTCAAGTTACAAGTGCATACTGAACTCTGAGGCTGACTGTGTTTAGCAACACTATACCATGGCACCTCTGTCTTACCTTGTGTTCAGAGTCAGTTTCCAGCTCAGCCAATGAACCATCCACTGCATCCTCCACCGTTAAAATGACACGCTCTTCCACCTCTTCAGTGTCCGGGCTCTCAATCACAAGTCCAGAGGCCTCATCCAGGATGTCCTCTAGAGGGAGTAGGAGATGAAGGAAAGTGGAGAGAAATCAGAGATTGCCTTATTAGGTGTAATATTTATATCTGAAGGTTTATCAGTTTTTAAACCAACTTCTGAAACTAATCACAACAAAAAAATGCAAACATAGAAATGTGAATTGTATATTTGCTAGGATATGATTTACTAATCTGTTTCAATCACCTTTGTAATGTAATCTCTTACTTGATATTCTAGAAAATGAATGATGATACTTGATGATTTTGTAAGAATCTTATTTTCTTGGATTCCTGGTTTTTCCTTTCATGATTTCTCATGCACATAACCGAGAGCTCCTCCTTTCTGCCAGATTTACTCTTGCTCACACTATCCCACCATTTTTAACATGGTCATGTCACATACATAAATAGAGTTTAAATAATGTTAAACAGTCTCGGTTTTGCTATCAACATCTCTGTGTAGTATCTATTATTTATGAAATAAACCTGTAGTAACAATACTACTGACCATCTTCCTAGAACCATTTAATTTATTAGATTTTATTTTACTCTTCTCTCTTTACTAATCTAGTAGTATTTATTACTTTTATATTTATAGTTATATTTTTATAACTCTCTATGTTCTATTGGCTTTTTTTAAATATATAATTCTTTTTTAAACTGTGCCTTGATAGGCTGCTGTACCGATACAATTTCCTTTATGGGATTAATTAAAATGAATTAGAAAAATGTAAATATGTAAATAATAAAAATTAGGGATGCATCTGTGTACTTGTTTGTGATGCTATGAAGTTATACAAAATACCACAGGTATGATGGCTGCATGCTTTAAGACATGTTGCATTCTGAGTTCATGTGCATGATCTGTGTTTATAATCACACATGATCATGGAATAAAATTCATCATCGAATTCACTAAGAAAATAAGTAACACCCTATCCGATATGATTCAGTTTTTGAGGCCAGTATCATCTGTAATCAGGTAATCAGTGATACTGAGTATCATAACGTTACATCCCAAAGTCAGATTTAATTGTGATATGAGTGGGTTGATAATTGTACCTTGGCTTTGGGAGAAGATGTCTTTGAAGAGATCGTGTGGTGCATCTGAGCGGCGGGGAAGCAGTGGACATTGCTGGCACTGCTCAGATGAGGGCACAGCGCTGATGGTGAGTGTGAGAGAAGGCTGAGCAAATGCGGCACTCAGGTCTGACAGCTCTAACACATTCGCCTCTTTATCATTCAGCTGCAGGATTTCATCACCAGCCCTCAGACCTACACACACACACACACACACACACACACACACACACACACGAACACACACACACACACCCACACACACCCCAAGCCATCAGATGACATTTTGAAAAACTACAAAGGAATTTGACACAAAAAATTTTTAATAACTTCATGGTAAAATTATAAATAGGCCTACTAACAATTTGCTTTTCATGAAAACTCTATTACATGCTAGATCATTCTCTATGTGACAGGGGTGCGTTCCCTGATGTGTGCAAAAAAAGAGCTCGAAGTAGTATTGCAGGGACGAAATCAACTTTATTGTTCCATATTCTTACAGATCAGTCATGTTTAAACTCTTTATTACATCCCTTGCTCAACAGACAAAACAAAAAAACAAAAAGCTACCTCTGCTCCACCATCCTGCTGATTCCCATTCTCTTGATTATCAATTAGCAGCATAAGAGCTGTCCAATCAGTATCCGATTAGGCACAATTACAGTACCACTCATTACAGTACCACATGACTGCCATACTAATTGTTTATTGACTCTCATGGCCAGCTTAGAGACTGTCTCCACTGCAGCCAGGATATTGGCATGAGGTTAGATACACAAGATAGGCAAAGTAATGTGCCCTGATGTAAAGAAAAGACCTGTTACTACCCCAAAATTGATTTATTTCCAGCAACATGTTTTGAGGTGTTTTATTAATATTATTAATAAATATTATAATCTTATTAATAAAAGAACAACACTTGCAATTTTAAAATGATTAATGAATGACACTCTATGCGTTTAACTCTTTATATTTACATTTAATATTGGCCATGAGACAATTTAGTTCCTGTTATCACTTATAGCTCCCTCACCAGCATCTCTTATTTTCTCTGACTTGATGTTAATAAGAGGCAGCTTGTCATGTTATCGAGAAAGCAGGAACCATAAAGTTCTCTATCTTGAAGACAGAGGCAGAAAACTTACAAGCAATACAAATACTGACACCTGAGACTCCTTCCATTATTTGACATTAATGTTAAAAAAAACTTCATATCAAAATACATTTTTCTTTGTTAAATAATATTGTGTGTTTTAGATCCATTTATTATTCACGAAAATTGCGCAGCATCTGCCGTGTCCCCGTGAAGGATCTGTTACTATAGAAACAATAACGTATTAGTGTGAGTGCATTCATTTAAACCTGTGCTTTGTCTCACAGTCAACACTACTGTCAGAGCTGCTTTTATAAAATTATTCAACACCTTCTGACCAACCGGAATTGTAAATTTTACAGTGTTATTGCATACGACAGACTACCCATGAAATTCTTATAGCCTACATTTTATTTTTGTCCATATTGTTAGCTACAATTAGATCCACTCCTGTCAGTCAAGAAGAGGAATCTGAGGCTATCATGGGCACAAACTCACCCAAACTGGACTGAGTCTCAGCTGATCTGTTTTTCTCTTGTTGATTTGATATGTTATGTGTTCTGAGATGATTTTCTACTCACCATGGATTTAAAGAGTGCTTATTTGAGTTACTATAGACTGTCACCTCAAACCAGTCTGGTCATTCTCCTCTGATCTCTCATCAACAAGGTGTTTCGGCCTGCAGGCCCTCTGCTCACTGGAGTTTTTTGGGGGGGTTTTCCCCACACCAATCTGTGTAAATTCTAGAGACTGTTGTGTGTGAAAATCCCAGGAGACCAGGAATATCTGAAATACTCAATCCAGCCATAGCAGCATAGCCTGAAGTGTGACCCAATTGGATGTGAAGCAAACCATCACTAGTGGAGTGATGATAAAGATCAGAGTGATGTCATGAGAAAGACATGTCAGTGCCAATGTGTCCAAACTGGCCTGAATTAAGAGCACAGATTCTGAGCAACATGCTACATTGCTATATCTTCCATGCTTAGTTGTCTTAGACTGCATGTCTTTTTATTTCAGTTTCAGTATAGCGTGTGTGTGTTTGGGGCACAAGCTTCACACACAGGCTTTCTTCTCTGGGGACAAACACTGTCTACTTGGCTTTGTGTTGATTGGTCTCGTTATTCATGGAGTCTAGCTATAAGCACTTTTCTGCTCTAATACTCATGCATGGCTGAATGACTTGAATAACTAGTGCCAATTAAAGCCAAGCACACACACAGTACTGTGCAAAAGTCTTAGCCACATGCAAAGAAATGCTGTAAAGTAAAAATGACAAAAATAATGAAATTAAATCTTATATACAATGTGAAGTAAACAGTAATAAACTAAACAAAGTATTTGGTGTGACAACCCTTTGCTTTTTTCCTTAAATAGTAGCCCCAGGTAGAATTTGTGCAGTTTTATAAGCTGGTATTTAATTAGCTGGTATGTTTTACTGAACATCTTGAAGAATCAGCCACAGTTCTCCTAGAGACTTTGACTGTCTATTTATTTTTTGGCATGCAAAACCCAGGAGCATTATGTTTTCAGTCTGAAAATTGGTCTTTTATGTAATATGTTCCTTTATTTACTGAAATACAAAAAGTTCTATCTATCTATCTATCTATCTATCTATCTATCTGTCTGTCTGTCTGTCTGTCTGTCTGTCTGTCTGCCTGGTTGCCTGCCTGCCTGTCTGTCTGTCTGTCTGTCTGTCTGTGTATACAGCCAAAAAAATGTATACACACTTCAGGAATAAATATTTTAATACTACATTTATTCAGACATCATGAGATTAATACAGGTTACCTTTGACCTTTACAATTACAAGAGGTGCTCAAAGTGGTGGCCATTAGCTGATGTGTGTATACATTTTTTGGCTGACTCTGTGTGTGTGTGTGTGTGTGTGTGTGTGTGTGTGTGTGCATGCATATATGTATATGTATGTATGTATGTGTGTATTATTGGGCTCAGATTCACAGATGTCCTAATATAGAGATGTCAAGCACCTATCCCTGCTCCCAATCACCTGATGACTGACACTCATCTGTTTGCAAACACATTCTTCCTTTTTAAATAACACAGACTCTCAGTATAATAACTCAAAATCTTACTGCATCATTGTGGCTGTGACAATTTCAAGCCATTTTTTATCTACCTGCTGTGGTTAATGTTTTGACCATAACCTCCTTCTTATTACTGATTTAGTCATGTCTAGTTTATGCTGATTGCCTGACCATTAGCCTGCCTCACGTTTCTGAATACTACCAAGCCTTTTGTTTGTTTGCTATTTTGGTTTTAATATAACCAGAAAACCAGTGTCAGTCTATCTGGTCCAAGAGACACTGGAGTTGTCTGGAGAGAATTGGAACCTTACATTTTTATTTAGTTTCTGATTGCATTCAGTCCCAGCATTATGTAATATCAGTATGCATCATATACATTTGAACTAAGCCATAACCTCGGTCAGATGGAAATGAGCTGACATTTGGCAGCTTGGAATTCGTATAACTTGCTGATCCTGTCACATGTGAAAGCTTTTAAAACACATTTCCTTCAGCTGAGTGGAGATTTGGGTCAGTCTGTGATGTTTTAAATAGCTCGATATTCCCTCAGCAATACGTCAGCAAAAAGGTCAGTGTAAAGCATTTTATTTAGAAAAATATCTACTTCCAACCAAAAGCTGCAATTTTTGACATTAACAATGTTTTGAACTTATGAAACAAGCTATACATTAAGATCGATTGGAAGATAACTGAACATTGGAAGGTTAGTGAATATAACCAATTAAACTATGCAACTGTTTGTAAAAACATCTAAGATATTTACTCATGGGTTTAGTTGTAGCTGACTAGCCATTAGATTTTATATTAGCTTTTACTTCTGATTAGACTGATTGTCACTTAATGTCTTCTTGATGTCTAGAGTAGTGGTTCTCAAAGTGTGATCTGGTATTTTCATTTAGTTAAAGCTGTGGAACTCACAAAATATCATTGTATTATTTATTATTGAATAATTCAAATTTATAGACCTTAATGTATAGCTTTTTATATAAGTTCTTGTAGTTATAAACCTTTTGATTGGTCACTTGAATTGAACATGTTTAATCCAAGCCTAATTAACTCTATAAATATCTTGGACCTAGAGTCTTCTGTTGCTTCAGGAATAGAAAATTATGTGGTTCAAACAAATAAGGAAAAAATGCTAAAATACACATTTAAATAATGTTCAAGAAAAAGTCTGGACTGAGGAGGAATTTATTTTACAATTAATTGGGCATGTGGCTTCCAAAGGTCTGAGAACTCTTGGTTTAGAGATATTGTTTTGTGCTTTGCTCACTACAAAGTTAGAGCAACTCTCTGCAGATTAGTGTCAAGTTTGAAAACCACCAGAAAAAGTTATTTTTCAAAAAATGCACCTTAATTTATGACAAAAGAGCATATAGTAGCTCGCAGTCAAATGTCCTGGCTATCTGTTAGACATGCTTCAGTGCTGATTTGTCACCGTGAAGTAGGCAATTTTTTTCATTACTGGTTCATGGTAAATGTTCAAAGTTGTGTTGAGAGACTTTTAACTATACTTGTGCAAAGTTTTTCAGTTCTACCTGTGTCTCATTCCATGGCTTAGCTCAATGTTTGAGATTTGAAAGTTCATCAAATTTACTCTGGATAACTCTAGATAAAGCAGCACAGTTCTTTCTAGATGAAAACAATGGCTTCACTGGTACAAAGTAATTTTTATGCTCATCTTCTTTCTGCAACATAAATGGCTCTGAAAACCTTGTGGTTTAGTCTGTATAAAGAAGCTCTTCATGGGTCAGCACTGTAACACTCAATGAGCACGTAGCTGTAACTTAAATATGCAACTTTAATATTTCCTGGTACCATGGACCTTCATTTATTTTGAAAGTAAGGATCTATTACATAGAAAGTGCACCTTTCTGTGTAATAGAACCATGCTAACCTTTCCAATCATCCAAAGGTTCACTTTCCTCCAAAGGTGCACTTTTGTACCCTTCATTCTCATAGTGTAAAGCACTTTTACATAAGATGCCTAATTTACATGAAGGAATCAGGAATCAATTTACCTTTATTAAAAGCCATGCCTCCTGCCTTTACATTTGTAATATGTAGCTGCTGTGTGCCATCCTCATCCACCACATCTACAGAAAACCCTATGGAGGAGAAAGAAGGAAAAGAAAAGAGAAATTGATTCCAATTAATAAATAGACTGTGATACTTTACATTCAATAAAATAATTATTGTATTTATTAAATAAGAATAGCAGTGTGAATAAAAGTCTTACCATAACCAATGGTGCAGGATTCATTTCTGTCAAACTGGATAACTTTGGTAGTTTTGGTACAAATTTCAATCTCTTTGTAAAGCTGAAGGAAAAGGTAATAAACAGATACCTAATAAAAGGATCTCTATGTAGTCAAACACTCTGACAACCTCCTTGGTTTACACATAGGAAACATAATAGCAAACTGTTTCCATAAGGAAGCAAAAAATCAATTAAAATTTTTCTAATAGTTTTTGGAAATGAAAAATGGCTAGGCAGAGAGAAACAAACAAATGCTTAAAAAGTACTATTTCTAGTTCTCCAATATAATAACCTTCATTTACATTATAATAAACATAAACAATATTTGCTTAAAGACCCAAAACTCCTTCAGCTTCTAGTGTTTGTTCAGCTTCTGTGTGTGTGTGTGTGTGTGTGTGTGTGTGTGTGTGTGTGTGTGTGTGTGTGTGTGTGCGAGCGCATGGGTGAGAATACAAATATTATTTTTGCAGTGTTATTCCAAGGTTAAAATGACGTGCACATCTCTGTATGCAAATAAAGTATGCTTTAATATTTATTAAGGAAACTGAGCCAAGCTGTTAGATTTAAATTTAGTAAAATCATTTCAATATTTTTCCAACTTTGAAATGCTTTTGTGAATAATCAATCCTGAATCAAGAATTCTAAACCCAACACCACATCTATGCCACACTGTGTGTATCAATTAGTTTTCTTTTGAGTCAATTTTTCTAATATACTAGGGACCATATCAATATAGCACCAATATTCAATCCATGATTAATGATAATACAACTCACCAGGTCCCAGAGTTCCTCCTCAGGCTTAGGGACATAAAATTGCACTTGATTGTCGATGAGAAACTTCAGCCGGAGATAGTGCTTGGGCCGATCCAGACTGTGAGCCTTTGAAGAGAACAGAGACAAAAAATACATGATTAACATACAAATTATGACTGATGGGGTCAAACGTAGTGGAGCAAAATGATGTAGCAAAAGACACCATGAAACACTGACTAAGAACCTGGGTACTCTGGGTAAAGCTTTTAAGTCAAGTAAAGCATGTAATAATCCAAAAGGCCATGGGCAAATGCCCAACACTAGTTAATTCACTACAGCTATGGCTGGCCCTTTGTATCATAAACCCATTACTTATTAAAAACGTACTCACTACATACTCACTCCATAAAGTGAAAATATACATTTTTTATGACGGAACACAAAATATTAAGTGCCTCATACTGTATTCCATTACGTTATATGACAGAAAGCCATTTTTAGGATTGAATAGGTCTGCATACCAACATTACAATATAACTTATTTAAAATTCTATTTCCACAGCCGCTGCTCGTTTTTTAAAGATGTGATGTGCATTTGCATATGCACACAGACTGAATGGGAACATCCATGTTCTCTTAGTAGCATTTATGCATCAAACACACAATCAGCCACTCAGCACAATAGCTAAAGTATATGCTGTTTTAACTCATTGTTCATTGTCAGGTTCTCTAATTCCTGGGTTACTTTTACCTCCAAGTAAAGTAATAAAGAGAAACCCACAAAATTGATGTCACCAGACAGGAATTTGTATTCCTTTAATTACACCAATCCTGGCCAGATAATTGAGATTACTCATTATTTTCATGCTTAAGTGAAAACAGTACTAAGGAATTAAGAGTTTATGCCAGGTTTTGGCACATGGACTGGAATCTAAGATTTCGCCTCTTTATGGTAATTACAGGTCATAGAGTTTGGAGCCTGTTTTCCAAAAGCAACCCAGCACAAATATGTCAAAAAGAGTGTAGCGTGAGTAACACACATTGTAACTGGTACGATGATTTTAACATTGTGTTTCTTTCGGGAAACTGGACTACAGTCTGTCATGTAGCCAATAATGTTACAAACTATTGGATATTACTTCGCTTGTTATAAATGCTCATTAAGGTCAGAAAATGAGGTGTTTATACTGCTTGCTTTATTAGAGCTGTGATGACTAAATTTTGCTCTGAGATATACAGTATCATCCACAATTCATTAATTATCTTCCACTAATACACACAAGGTATAAAAAAATTAATATTTTGAGATATTCAAATGGGTTGATATAAATCAAATTGGGTTTTACTGGAAATGTGACAGCAGCAAATAATAATTTAGAGAAAGAAAGAGTATATGGTAAGAAAAAATATAAAGGATGTATATGTATTATAGCTTTCATGCTATACCCTTGGGCCTGCTCTATCCTGTAAGTGTGTGAATGTGTGTATTCATATATGCTTGTGTTCACCTTGCACACTGATTCCAGGGCTTCCAGGGTCGTCTCTCCTGGCTGTATAATTGCCAGAACAGGCTGATCATTGGGCAAAATCACCCAAGATGGTGTGAGGTATTCAGTAACCCAAGCATCACTGTCTGCAGCATGCTGAGGAAGACTCCTCACGGACCCTGTCTGATCCTTGCATAAAGCAAACAACAAAAAAGTCAATGTGCAGGTAACAATAATAGGGATGTACATTTATGATTTGTTTTTCAGACTGCTCCTCGGTTTCAGTAACGAATTGGATCATATTAAACAGTAAGAATTTAAACTAACCAATGCACCATTCAACACACATGCACACACACACACGCACGCACGCACGCACGCACGCACGCACGCACGCACGCACGCACACACACACACACACACACAC
>JAQQZX010000009.1:8729206-8741373 GCA_030068355.1 Notoglanidium maculatum | reverse complement strand
GTATTAATATAATATAATTAAGGTATTAAATAACTAACTAAAAGGAAGGCACAAATGTGTTGTACTTACAATGTTATAGTGCTTACAGTGTTTAAAATTGTTAATCACATTTCTTTATATGACAAGTAATCATCAGCTAAAATTCTAGGCTAAAACTAGGCTAAGGCTAAATTAATTAAATGGTAATTCTGATGGCTAGATTTACCCACTGTGTCTATTATAGGTCCCTGGTCTATGTGCAACCTATGCACTGTATGTTTCATTATTTAGGTCTGAAGGCAAGAGGTGTTCATTGACCACTGAATGATCTGCATTTCTATTAAAATTGTGATTATTTTTTGCTGCATGCCATTGTAAAGCTTCATTCTGTTTTCTGTAATTAGTTGTGTTAAAGGGCTTACTCTGTAATTCAATGCCTGACTTGTGTATAGCTGCCTTGAAAGCATCTCTGGATCTACCTATTTAGTAAAATTCATGTCTACATCCTACACACACATGGTAGGATGGTGGTTACCTGGATACAGGCAGTGAAGTAGGGAGACATGGTGTGAGAATTGGGCTAATTTCTGTCCTCTGTTTTAGAGAGTAGAGGGGAGCGTGCAGTGATGGAGTGATGACATGCAGGAGAAGAGGAGAAGAAGAGCACGCAGGGTGGGAGGGGATTGTAGGGGGGAGCACAGATGGGCCTTTCGGCTGTTCAGAGAGAAGGAGTGTGGCTAAGTGAACTTATCATTAACACTCTCCCACTGACACGCCTGAACAAAGCCCTGCAGACTGAGACACACACACACACACACACACACACACACACACACACACACACACACACACACATACGTATACACACTTGAACAGGGAGACACAGACTGAGACAGAGAAGCTGTCTGACTGGTTTAATAAATTAATGAATGGAACAGCACTGAGATTCTAGTTTTAATGCATTTTCATCATTTGAGATCTTTTTTTTTTGCATTCCTTTTACAAGCCTCATTGCCTAGTAAGGCAATATGTCTGACACACAACTGTGACAAAATCCAAGCACTCGCAAACTAGAAGCAAGGGCTTAACTAAAAGTTACAGGAGAAACTGTGAAGAGACGAAACAGGTTTTCAGCAGAGCGGTAGAGACCATGAGAGGGAAAGATGCAGACACAGCGGCTTAATCACCGGCCATTATGAATGTTTACTCAGCACACTGCTGCTCCCTGGATAAAAATGGAAATTAGCGGGAGGGAAGAAGGCTAGCTTTTTTTTAAGTTTTACTGTAGTCTTTCTAGCAACAACATTAGTAAAGATTTCTAGAATTAAAGAAAGAAGAATGGGAAAAAAACTGAAACATTTGGTAGAATAGTAAGTACTAACTGTGTACATGCTTTCACTCATTTTAACCAGACTTTTTTTTTTTTTACTTTTTAGTCTAATTCCATGTCAGTTTTTATTAATACGATTTAATTGTCTTCCCAGAACAAGGTCTAAGGAAGCTCTCCAACACCTGTCAACATGCAACCATCTCTTTTAGAAGACAAACATGCAGTAACTTGCTAAAGCAACCTGTAGACTACTAAAGAATTATGCTTCATGAGAATGGTTCATTGTGGGTTTTTTTTAGAAGTTTCTTTGCTATTTGTAAGATGTCCATCAAACAACTGGTTGGGTGATAAGCAGAAGGTTGTGAATAGTTTGTTCTCTTTTCAGACAAAATGGTGGCAAACTTTTAGTCAGTGAGTATGTTGCATGTGTTGGTGTGACCACATCAGAGGATGCTGACTTATTTTCAAGCTATACTAAATTCAATTTAGTTAAAATATAAGATGAGATACATGTTAAGATACATGAAATACTGACTCCATAATAAACTGCTACACTGATTAAAGAGAAATATACCTCCAACCAACCAAAAATACATCACTTGATAGATTAGATTATCCATCCATTATCCATTAAGTTTTGCGGGGAAGCTGGAGCCAATCCCAGCTGACTTCAACCGAGAGGCGGGATTCACCCTGGACAGGTCGCCAATCTATCGTATGGCTAACACAGAGACAAACAGCCATTCACAGTCAAAACTATGGGCAATTTAGAATATCCAGTTAACCTAATCCACATGTCTTTAGGCTATGGGAGGAAACCCACACAGGCACAGGGAGAACATGCAAACTCCACACAGAACCCCCCCAGTTTGCCAACAGGTTTGAACCCAGAATCTGCTTGCTGTGAGGCAACAGTGCTAACCACTGCACCACCATGCTGCCTTATCAATACTACTACACTACACTGTTTATAAAAGTGTTAAACTTCTTACAAGGTACATAATTAAAAAAACTACTGGTTAATTGCGGCAGAGATAAGAGACCAATACAGAGCCTTTTATTTCAAAATCACAACAAATCATACTACTTACGAGAGGAATATTACCTGAATAATACCTCTACATGCAATTCAACAATAAGTTATTGGCATGGAAACTATTTTTTGCCAGTAACATAGATGTTATTCACGATGAGCAATGTACATTCATTCATTCATTCATTCTGCTGTGAGTAATGAGAAATTCAATACCTTGTTCCACGTCTTCAATGACAAAATTCCAGAAAATGTATATGTTATTCTAATAATATATTCAACTTTTGATTTGCTTGACCAGTGTATATGCACAAAATAAGAGCTGTTTTTTAGGAGCTCCTAGTTTTGTGAAGAACGTTTAGAGAATTTGATTCTAACAAACACACTTGTGTACACACACTACAGTGGATTCAGAACCAGGTTTTGCTACTAGGCTCTCATACACAGGGTAGACATTTAGTAAGACTGAAGGAGAGAGAAGGGGGAGATGTTCACATGGACACACCTAACACCTGAGGGCAGATATTAGAAATTCCCACAGCTGATGGGCTGGGTTCATACAAGCCTTGGCAAGACCAGGCAAGATGGAGGGTGGGCGGGGGGTTAAGAGGGACCATTTAAAAGAGGAGGAATGAGGGTTCTCCCGTTCTGCTGCACCTGGGTCAACACGCACAGTCTACAAACAAAGTGCATGTAGAAAAGAAGAAAGGGGAGGAAAAGGCGGAGAGGGAGGTGTAAGACTGCAGCTTTTGTTTTGGCTCTGGAGAAGATCAGAATGTCACACACAAACAATGGGGAGACACACACACACACACACACACACACACACACACACACACACATATATATATATACATATATATATAATAGATTCATCCTAACATTGCACTTTGTTGGAGAGGACACGGCAGTCAGGCTTATCTGTTCATCTCTGTGTGGGTGTGTGTGTGTGTGTGTGTGTGTGTGTGTGTGTTCTAGTACAACCCTGACTACAGAGCTATTGCTGATGTGTAAACATTGCCAGTGTCTAAGTACATGTAAATATATGATATCTTACAGTGTTATTGAAACCAATAGCTTACTGATAGTCCCATCACACTCACGCTCTCATATCTATATTAAACCGTCAATCCCACAGATCACTGCACACATACACACCTCTCCCACTCCTCACCTCTGAGCTGTGATCTCCAACAGCAGGCACTGAGGCTGAGCCTCAGATGTGTCAGCCACAAACACGCAATTCACACAATGCTTTTCATCAACAAATTAACAACACTCTAGCAATCCACACCAAAACCTATATTCACTCATGAGGAATTCTGTCCTATTTGTCAACTGGTAGACGTTAACAGAGAACATTAGAAGAAATTTTACTCATTTATTCAACAAAAACTGAGAAGGGAGTAATAGTAATGTAATAGCTGGTTTCGCCACAATGTTACTCACATAATATTGGGGAAAAGATCATGTTACAGATGCCAATAAAAATGTTGCAGGAATATTTATACACGTTATGTAAAAAAATGTTCTTAGTTGTACTGTAATGATGAGAGAAAACCAGCTAGCAAAAAAAATGTTATCAAAACATGCAAAACATATTTGGTAGTTTATAAGAAGGTTGTAATTTTCCTGCAATGTTCTCTAAAAACATGATGCAATCCCAGCATTCCCAGTAAAATGACCATTAACATGATATGAATCATAATATATTATATTCTGTAATAAGAATTATATATAAAATACAGAACTTTGTATGTATTTAAGCCAGAACTACCATGTTCCGAAAAATTATAAACCCTTTCTGCTAATCCTATAGCTGCTAAACTTTCCTCCTTTGCTGTGAATGATCCTGCATTAGATTAGAATAATTTACATTTGCAAGACATGGAGATCAAACTTGTACTTTGAAGTTTGCATAAAAAAACTGTCTGACAGGCTGAAAGGAGGAAGTCCACTTCAGATTCTGAAACATGGGCCATGGCTTTCATGACTTCCTGCCTCTTGCTTCAGGAAGCAGGGTGGCAATTTCAGTGAAATGTGTGATCAGGTAGCCTGACTTCAAGGCACGTGTGAGAGACACACTGCAGTCTGAGTGCTGTGGGGGTTTGTGTCAAGTTCCAGAGCAAGAACACACAAAGGACTGGGAAAAAAAAGGATCTCCGCCGTCAGCAGGATCCAGCCATAAGGGGAAGACGTACCAAAAAAAGTGTGGGGGGGGGGGGGAGCAGTAGCGCAAACAATAGGAGTCCTCAAAAAAAACCATGTGGTCTGGGAAGTAAAACAGGCTGCTATCTTGGACCTTTCCATTAAGTGATCTGATCTCCTCCACAGGTTACTGAAATGAATGTGTACAGTGAAAGCTGCTTGACCAGATATATAGTACTCCTCTGTCTGACTGGCTTAAATACCTTTTCTGGAGCTCATCATTTTACACTGTACAGAGAGGCAGCTGAGTGGAAAAACACCTCATCAACACTCTTGTGCACACACACTCACACACTTTGAGACTCAATTTCTCTCTTCTTTGAGCTTCCCGCGTGTGCATTTCATTCTTTGACCTCTGTGACCAAACTGCTATAGCATCTAAAACAAGTAAGAGTTGAGTAAGAGTAGAAGGGTTTGTGTAAAGCTGTGCTCCTCTGCCATGCTGGTCTTTGCCAATGCTCTGAGACGGTTACAAAGGGATGTGAGAAAAATTAAGCAAAGGCTGATGGTGAGCCGAGATCAATATTTTGCAATTTATTAAGTAATAACTGTTATTATGAAATAACTGTTAACCAGTTGGTGGCCAAATAAGGAGATAATGAAGATAATGAATTTTTTTTAGGTAGCCAATGGGTAAGTCACCAGACTTCCTACAAAAGTTTTATTTCCACTTGACAATGTATTAAAAGTTTCGGTGGCAGAAAACTGAAACTGGTTCGGCAAATAAACACTGAAACAAAATCAGACAAAGGAACAAATGTTAATCCAAGCACCCACTTTTAATGTCTTCATTGTGACAAACATACTAAAATGGTGTTTTGGAATGTGGAAAAATCACCCACTCTGTAGGTATGAAATGCAGAGGCGACTCAGATGAGAACAGAAGAATTGGCTGCAGTTTCTGTTTAGGACTACTAAGGAGTGCAATAATCCCAGCCATTATAATGGCTCATTTACAGTGTGTGTGTGTGTGTGTGTGTGTGTGTGTGTGTGTGTGTGTGTGTGTGTGTGTGTGTGTGTGTTTTGTCCATTTACCTAAAACTGTTTCATTATTGAAATGTTGGCATGAAGTCAGTGAAACCAGACAAATGGCATCGCAGGATGCTGATGGAAGAATCACACACAAACACACACACAAAAAAGTAAAAGTACAAATTACTGGCTGTAACTCATTTTTCTATACTTTTTTTCCTATGGGAGTATACGCACATCTCTGAAGACATGTAAAGAAGAAGAAGAGAAACTCAGAGGAAGAGTGAAGAGAGACAGAGTGAGTACATATTAATTATACATCGCAGGGAAAAGATGAGGAAACAAATTTGCCGGCCTTTTTTTAAGAAATGTCACATTCTTTCCCCTAGAAAGCGTCCCCCCGGATCCCCAACCCCCTCCCTAGCGTCTCCCCTTCCTTTCTTCCCCTCCAGTTCCCCCTCTGGGTGATTTTGCTTAAACAGCTATACACTCCTATGCTAATACTGAGGCGGGGGGACACGGCGCATTAGGAAGACACACATTAGCTTAAGAGAGGAGGAAGCAGCAGGGGAGGTCAGGAAGCCCAGAACACGTGCATTTCATTCATTCATGGAGCTGATAAAGAGTGAAGGGGGAAATTTGAACATGATAAAGTGTTGTAGTATTGATTTAATTTGAATGCAACACGTTAATTTATTTTGACTTTATATAAGTCAACACCTATTTGTGTATCGGTTTCTCTGCAGTTGGGGAAAATAACACGGGGATTATATTAAGTGATGTGACTGTGACATTAAAGCTGTGTGAAAAACTAGGTCACTACAAAAACTCTCTCTCTTTCACACTCACTCACGCACACACGTGGCGTGGTCTCTTATTGACTTCATTAAGGTGTGCATTAGACATAGTGTGACAATGCTACAACCCATTCAAGTAACATCTAACATCTAACCCCCTCACACACACACAAACACACACACACACCTACATTCACATGCTTCCACAGCCTCTCTCCACCCCCACCTCGCACCCTGATGCACCCTTCTCCACTGGGGCAGAAGACTCGAGTGAAGTTGCTTCAGGGTTCTTGTGCACTCAGAGCAGAGCCTCTCTGTCTCTTTCACACACAACACACACACTGCTATATTTTTAGGGTTGACCCATGTATTACAATTACAATAGCTAGATAATACTACAGCTAACCCTATACATAACCCTAACCTTAACCCAGAAACCATATCTTTTAGCTCTTTTAGTTTTTCAAATAATATCTCTAGCATATTTCATCCTAGAGAGCAATCACATGGTCAAAAACATCATGCATTCCCACACATACCCACCATCCCCATTAAGCATCTAAATGTCGGTAGGCATCCAGGCATTCCAGTCTGTCAGAAAAAACTGTTTAATCTTATCTCAACATGTTCATTTCATTTTTCAAGTCATATGCACAACTCTGATAAAATACAGCCCAAGAATTTCCCAAGATAATCTGCATTTGAAGAAAATGTGTTTCAAGCACCAAGTCAGACATCCAGACTGAGCCACAATGAGTTGTGAGTGATGGAAAAGAGCTGATAAGGCCAACCGTTTGGAAGGGAAGGAGTGTGCTTGCTGAGCATAATCTTCTGTCTGCAGTGTATGCTTGTGTGGGCATGTTTTTCTATTTTGGTGGGGACCAAAAGTCACAACAAGGACGACAGTTTTGATCTTGTGGAAATATTCTGCTCCACTCTAGGGAAACAATATTATTAGGAAAAAAAGCCCTGAAAGGTTTCCTTTTGGCTATTGAGGTTAAAGTTTGGGTTAGTCATAGGTAATTATTAGTAATTATGTCAATGGAGTGTCCTCACAAGGATAGTAAGACAAACATATGTCCCTGTCTGTGTGTGTGTGTGTGTGTGTGTGTGTGTGTGTGTGTGTGTGTCACAAAGCCAGGGCAACTGGAGTGTGATAAAGAGCAGGCACTTTCTAAAAGAAGCTACCCAAACACAGCCAACGACTAAAACCAGAGTCAGCAGTACACACAGGCATATATACATACAGGCTGTCTCTCTGTCTCTCTCTCTCTCTCTAACACACACACACACACACACACACACTCAATTGTGCCTCATTGTCTCTTAACTCTCCTCGGTGTGGAGTGGAGAGGCAGCAGGTCTTTGTTTGGGTTGGCTCTCCTCCACCACACTGCACACTAAGCAATTCCATTCAGAAGAAGCGTGTGAGACAGAACATGTTTAAAGTCTAGGAGCAAGTCTGTTTCTTTCTCCTCCTCTCATTTCCGTGATAGAAAACTCTTTGTCTCTCTCCTGCATTCTCTTTCTCCTTCACCCTCTCTGTTTCATATTGCACTATATTGAAAAGCCAATCGTGGCACACTTTTTGTGTTTCTTTCTTTTGTGTCTTTCTAGTCGTCCTTTATCTCCCCCATCTCAATCTCCCTCATTTTCATTCCATCACACTTCAAATGGCTTTATAATGTGTCTTTAAAGACAGTTAAATGGCAGTGATAATAAGCACAGTAGTCATAAAGTAGTCACGTCAGTGATAGGCAGTATAATGCTGATCTTTGTAGTCCTGTGATTTCCTGTGATTGTCATTTGTAAGCCATATGAGGATCAAAAAATATCACTGAAATCTAATGTCCCTCTCTCCTCCCTGGTGTGTGTCTGGATGCCTGCAGTGACGCTGCACAGCTGAGACTTACAGCAGCGACCTAATGACCCCAGCAAGAGCACAGTCGTGTCTCTCTCTTTCTCTCTGAGTTCACATGATCTTCATCTTATGACCTCTGTCTTCTATTCCCACCACTTACTCTGTGTTTTTAATTTCCTTCCTGATCTTTGCCTCCCTCATCTTTCCGTTTCCTACACACTAACCCTCCATCCCTCACAGTTTGACTTCCTTTTACATCATCTCATCTTCCTCTCTCTCGCCTCTCTTATTTTGAGTTACAAAAGGGTCTGGAAATCTTGTGAAATATGTATAGACATCTATCCACATTACTTATCCACTTTAAGGGAAAGAAAAACAAAACAAAACTGAGAACCACACACACTGAAGGTCAGAGTCCAGGACAGCTGAGACATCAACCCAAGATACAGCCAAGAGTGTGAAACGAGGCAGCAGTTCTGGGACAGCTCCAGGTTTGACAGGTTCAGATAAACACAACACTTCCAGTACAGACTCGGGAGACCCGTCACTCTCTTGTAATACAATTGAAAAAGTTAGTGTGGAAGTGAGACAGAAGACAGAGTTCACCATTGACTCCACATATTGACCAGACTCTCACAGAGCATGCAAGCAAGAAAGAGACAGATGAGAGTGCTCCCCTCTACTCATCTCTAACACCGCCGTCTGGAGGCAGGGGCTTTACGACCACACGGCACTTTGGTTCAAAGACCCGCACCTCCACCCAAAACAATACTGGCCACACACACACACACACATGCACACACACGCGCTCTCTCACACAAACACACACACACACACACACACACACACACACACACACAAAGACACCAGTTGTCCAACAAAGGTAGCAGTCATTGATAGGGAAGCTTCAAGAACAAGATGAAACAGTTTTAAAATAACAAAATGTGTTGTCCAGCTCACACACACACACACACACACACACACACACACACACAGTAGAAATAGATACAACAAATATAAAAAGCATAAATGTGAAAGTAGCATCAAAAGACTACTCAGACTATCAAAAATCCACTTATGACTTTCATATACCTCTAAAAGTCCTAGAAATGCAGCTCCTCTTGTCTATGTCTCTCCTTTTTTATGAAAGAAAGAACTGCAGGTCATTTAGATCCCCAGCTGTTCAGGTAAAGCTGTAGATTCCACCATGAGCTGACATTCCTCCTCCTCTTTCTCTCCTTCAGTCTCCACAGTGTTACTCTTGTTTCTCCAACCATGCGCGGAGTAGAGTAGTCGATCGAGAAGAGCTGGCTTGTAGAGGGTGTGTGTATGTGTGTATGTGTGTGTGTGTGTGTGTGTGTGTTTCCCTCTCTCACTCCCTCACTCACTCACTTGTTCTCTTGCTCCACCCTCCTCTCTCCTCCCCCTCTTTCTCTCTCTCCCTCCTTCACTCCCCCTCTCCAGTCTCACCTCCTCTGGATTGAGAATCGACTGCCAGCATGCAGTCTGGCACTTTGCCTCCAGGTCACGTGACTCTCACAGACTAAAGTTTGCATTTTAAAATTTTCTGTTCCACTGAAGTAACAAGAGAACATTCCAAAGAGAACTAGGCAAAAGCCCTATATCGTAGGGTCCATCCAGGAAAAAGCACGCACTTACACAGACACTTCACGGATGGCTGCCTCTTTTAAAAGCCCTCCCTTTTTTTCATGCTGCATTAAAGTAAGTAAAGAGATATCCTTAAGCAAGCTGATCACATTATCATTTAGCTGCTTTCTTATCTGGAAACAGGGGGAGCATGGGAAAACGTCTCTCTCACACGCCCATGCATTTTAAACCACAGGGAACCTGCTGTGAATGGTCACAGCTTAAACAGACTCTGTTATTGTTACTGTAACTGCTGGTAAATGAGTAACCGTGAATGGCTAGGAGCACTGATGAGTTGGTTTCAAGATCAGGGTATATTGGACTCCTGCCACCGACAAAACCTGATTTGACACCCTTCTACCTACGTCATGCACACTGTGCTGATGATGTAGCAATGCCGAGAAAATGAAATACTATAAGCACATTTCTTTCTGTTGAGTTTCACCTCAACTGAAAGAAGAATCAGGGAGTGAGCACTTCCAGATTTTCTAGCTCTAGCTTGTTACACACACACACACATTCACACACACACACACACACACATGCACACGCAAACACACTCCTGAGGTTTGCCTGTGGACTTGGGTGTTTCTTTCTGTCAACGTGATGCACATGACTAGATATATGGCCAGATTATTGATATCTAACAGATAATTTAAGGGGAAATGCGCTGTTAAGAAAACAGTGCAAAACTTGGGTACAGCCTAAAAATAGTGATCAAATAGTGAAAGCTTGTACAAAGTACAATAAATACAATCAGAGAAAATGAATGTAATAAGGAAGACTAGAGTAAATGGTACATAACAGACAGAGATCAGCAACCTTCTGTACTTTAAAGCTTTAAATCAAACTTTGGGTCACAGTTTTAGTTCCTACCTGTAACTAGTTTCCAGTTTACCATTTCACTCCCATAAAATGGAAGCAAACCATATAAACTATAATCTTACCTCATTACATACCTATGTACCTTGTGTATAGAGGTATTAATAATAATACTGGTATTATTATACTGGTATAAATAATAATATAATAATAATATAAATAATACTGGTATTATTATACTGTACCTATTCTAAGATTATTTAAATAGCTGGAAATCTACTCCATGTGGCACAAGAACAGGTGAAGAAGAGGATGAGGTGAAGGATTTTGCAACTAATGAAGAAATCCACAGCCCTAAAACATGCAGATTAGGTCAACTGGCATCTCTACATTACCCATAGGTGTGAATGTGAGTGTGAATGTTTGCTCGTCTCTGTGTTAGCCCTACACTAAATTGGTGACCTGTCCAGCGTGTTCTGTCAGCTGGGATTTGCTAAGCTGATGGATAATTGGTATAGATAATAAATGGATGGATTGCTCAGTAAGCTACAGAAATCCTCTCCCAGCCTGTATATGCTCCAGGTTTGACTGAGCTTCACTTCCTCTGTATGACACCGTGACAAGGAGGACACACCTTGCAGGCATCTGGGCGTGGGTGACATTCCAGCACACAATGAATTTATATCCATGTGAAAGAGAGACAGAGACATAAAACATTTGCTTTGAATGGCAAGCATTCAAAGACAATACACTGCAGAATGAGTGCCATGCTCACACCGTATTATATCAGTCAAACACAGTGTGTGCAGTGACAGCTGTTGAGCGTGTTAAGACACGCACAGAGACAAATGACTGAAACTGCAGGATTTTCCTTCAAAATGCCATTCTAGATGGTGCACGTTGTTACTTGACCCTCTTGTCACAGTATGCATCTCCCCGTAAGCGGTGGCTACAACAAATGCACAAATAAAAAATATTGCTATAAAACATGAAGTATAAGATATAGGAACCATGAGCTATTTGTCTTAAGTATTGTTTTTGTATCTTATTAACGAAATCCAAACCAGTCAGTGCCTCTGTTTCAACTTGCTTGCCTGGTTTTCTTTTATGCATTTTTTTTTTATCTTGACAAGCATGAATTGAAAAGAAATTATGTCTAAATCAGGAACCTTTTCAGCCTGCAGAGCCAAATGGAAAATAATATCATAAGATCATTTTTAAATAGCCAAAGCAAGGATTCATCAAAATGTGCTTGGTTTCTTACATATTTATATATCTTACATTTATAGTTATAGGAAAGGTTTTTGTAACATTGTAAAGATTACAGTACAGTATTTTTTATATTTTATTTTTCAAAAAGCATTAGATGGCGGCACGGTGGTGCAGTGCTTAGCCCTGTCGCCTCACAGCAAGAAGGTCCTGGGTTCGATCACCGGATCAACCAGGGTGCCTTTCTGTGTGGAGTTTGCATGTTCTCCCCATGCATGTGTGGGTTTCCTCCGGGGACTCCGGTTTCCT
>JAQQZX010000009.1:8718676-8728916 GCA_030068355.1 Notoglanidium maculatum | reverse complement strand
GTACCCCGCCTCTCGCCCGAAGATGCTGGGATTGGCTCCAGCTTCCCTGCGACCCAGATGGATAAAGTGGTATAGATGATGGATGGATGGATGGAAAAAGCATTAGATTTTCTTGTAGCAATGTAAATGTAATTGTTGGTAGCTGGATAAACACACAGTAATAAATCAGAAAAGAAAATGCAGAAAGCTTACAGAGTTACACTCATATGTTTTCTTAGTGTAGGCTTTCGTCCTGCAGTCCACCTCATCATATTTCATCACAAAATGTAGTACAGATATATGCTGATTTGTGAACCAAATGTTATCTACAATGGTGTACTATGAAAATTTAGCTCTGCTCCACAAGGAGGTTGATTATTTCACACATACACACTCACATCAACACATTGTTTGTATATTTGGGATCTTTAGGTGTTTTTGATTTCATTTAGGAACAATACACTAAATTAATTTAGCATGACAGCATTCCCAATCTCCTTACACAGTTTTGCATAGGCAACATTTGACTAAAATTAACATTACCTTATCATGCATTAATTTTTGGCAGCAAAGCAAAGCTTCTTTGCAGGTCCAGATTCTCAAGCAGTCACTGAAACAATCAAACGTCTTTAAAGACTATCAGACACAACCTTATTTTCTCAAGTCTCCCATTCTGATTAGAAGAGAGAATGTTATAGAAAATCTATATGCTATTTTATGAAGAGAAAGTGAAATGAGGTGACTGAGATGAAGGGAAAAGAAAAAAAGATCTCCCTTTTCCTTCTCTCTGCCTCTCCGTCTCTCAGAAAAAGTGGTGAGGTCTGCACTGCTCTTTGTGCAAGTGACTGACATGGTTTATTCATTTGGGTTGCAATTCACTACTGGTGTCTGGCATACACAAGCGCACACACACACACACATAGAAGAGCAAGCACACATTCAGTACCTCCTCTACGCATAATATGAGCATAAGGGAAGAATTATGTGTTATCTACGTACTGTGTGTGGGCCTGTACATTGAGGAAGTGTGTGTTTGCCTATTACGAGTGTGTGTGTGTGTGTGTGTGTGTGTTTATGTGTGTCTATGTGTTGAGCGATAACAATCTTATAGCTATGTACCCACACCTGGTCTCCTGTCATCTTATCAAGAACAAACTCCACTTTAAGGAAGTTAGATCAATGCCCCTCTCTCTGTCTCTCTCTCGCTCTCTCTCTCTCTCCCTCTCTCTCTCTCTCTCTCTCTCTCACACACACACACACACACACATGTTGGGTTTTCTCCTCTCTCAATAGTTTCTTCTTTTTATTGGTGTCATTTAGCACGATTTTCATACATTTAAAGATAAATTCATGTAAAAAAAGTGTGAAACGTTCTCATGATAGTTCTTGCTGTATAAATGTTAAATCCAAATGTTTAATGTTAAATCTACATGTTAAGAAGGTGGATTTTCCTCAGCTACAGTCATGATGAATGTGGTATCCTTGAGTGACATCAAGAGAGATTAAAGTGGTAGGTATATAAATCGAACAATTTTGAATGTTTGCACAAAAATGGTTAACGTTTTAGCAAAAAAGATGAGGCCTGGATGCTAAGCAAAATCCTTTGGAATTATGAATCTCTGCTCTGGCTAGCACCATTTCTTAGCATCCTTGACCCACTGACGCTTTAATCTCTTTCAATATCACTCAAGAATACCACATTCGTCATGACTGTAGATGAGGAAATCTTTGGACAGCCATTAGCAGCACTAGCAGAGCTAGTGGCTACTAGCAGCATGAAAACCTCCATGTTTAAGAGGCACATCACAGCATGAAGTCCAATGCCTTTCTAAACAAAAGTCAATAGTAATCACAGGGGCTTTACCAGTTAGAATAACGTTTAGATTTAACATTTATATATAGTTATAACATTTATATTTAATATGTAACATTTATATTTAGATTTAACATTTAATATTTACACATCAAGAACTAATATGAGGAAGCGTAACACTGTTTTTTGAATGACTTTATCTCTAAATGTATGAAAATTGACACCTATAAAAACATTAAACTGTTTTTACAAACGGCGCCCCACAGACCTTCATGTCATGCCATATGACTTAAATGCAAAACATTTTGTGAAATAGTGCTTTATCAAATTGTCTGAAAAACCAACTCATGTGAGTGTAAAAACCTTTATATTTAAAAATGCAAAAATATAACATTCAAGTTTTTTTTTTGAAATTCACATGTTTCCATTAATCATTTTTTTAGTTCACAATTTCAAATTGCAAACTAAGTAGGTTAATGGAAACATGTCTACACACACACACACACACACACACACACACACACACACACACACACACACACACCTTGTTTTACAATACATGTGGGGTATTTCCCTATCCCTACTCCTGACCTTAAATTCAGCATTCAGTAAAATTTCTGCTGGAGCCAGCCAACATACACACACACACACACACACACACACACACACACACACACACACACAGTTACACATCCAGATAAAGCACAAAATGACCAGACAGTCACACACACACACATCACATACACCCCACACTGAGCAGGTTCCAGCCTGTGGGAAACAGGATCAAAGGCAGTCGTGGCATGGCCTCTCAATTAGGCTGGCAGCTGACCACGTGGATCCGTCAATGTCCCAATTACCATGAGGAAGAGTATATTTATCGTGAGGGACAGTATAACACACAGCCCCTTGAAGACAGTCAGACAGGTAGTGCACACATGGCACATTCTTGCTGGGATGTACAGAAAGACAGCGAGAGAGGCAGACAGGTATAAGCGAGCTGTCTAACAGGTCTGCTCTCACCTTTTCATCCCTGAGCAAGGTCGGCTCATCCTGCCTGAGGCCACCTGGAGTGAAGCATGCATATTTATTTTGGGGATGCATCACCTGCTTGACCAAAGGCAAGGAGACATGATCCACCTGGAGGTAAAAGAGGGACTTTTTTGTGAATTGTTGCCAGTGTGGAAAAAAAAATGGGAAATGAATGTGATGAAAAGAAAAACAGAGTTTTTTTTAAGCATTGTGACTCTGTACATTGCTAACAAAGGTTTATGGTCCTCCAGAAGGTGGTAATGGAAGGGTATTATAAAACTGTAAACTATTTTAAAACAAATACATCTTAATGACCCATAGGGGAAATCTGTAATGATATATTCTTATTATATCTTTAGAAAAACATGCATTAATGATGAAGTCTCTTGTCTCTGAGGTTTTTCTAATGAGATTAAAGACCTCAGTAATCTGACATTAACTGCATATCTCATCTTAAACAAGTCATACAAGTACAAGTCATACATCTTAACATCTTAAACAAGTCATACAATGGACTCAGATCTGAAGTCAGTGTTGTGATTTAATTTAAGCTAATGTAAATTTGGACAGATCTAGAAGACACTTTTGACATACAATATGATGATGTCCAGTTTTCACAGATGAGAACACTAGTGTACAGGGAAAACCAAAGAACCCATTGGAAACCCAACAGAAATCTTGGTGCTGTTATGCCTCGCTATTTTTTATTTATTTATTTTTTTGTCTGACTGTATTTCTCCTAAGGAATTTTAGGAGAAATGTTTGACAAGGATGATACCTAAATGACAAACAAGAGAGAATCATTATTAAGTCTCCTGAGATATAAAAGAGAAAGCCTTCAACAACAAACAACAAAAAAAATTCCTCTGGGAATAAAGATTATTATAGTCTTGCAGAGACATATACCCAGGACAATACAAAGATGAGCTTCAGGGTCTTGATTGGTTTACATTTAGCATTTCACTAAAATGCTTTTGGGAAAACCTTGCTGTCTTTACATGTCAGTCTCAGAGCCCTGATGAATCTGTTACTCTGTCTGAAATAAATAAAAGAGATGCACTTCACAAGTCTCACTAATATTTTTTAAATCTGACAGACAAGCTCTAACCAACCACATCCATAGTAATAAGTGTGTAATAATGCAGTAAGGTTTCAGATGGTAGGCTCAGAGCAGGAAACCCCACACTTCCTCAGTCCCCTATTCCCCTGAGAGAGCATTAATGAAGAAATAAAGCGAAAAAAAAAAAAAGATAGAACAGGCACTTGGAGGTGTGGCTTTGGGGTGAAAGCGGGTGATGTGGGAGTCAGAAAAAAGAAAGAAACAAAGAAAGGACAGAGGAGGAGAGCATCATTAGGCAGAAAGCCGAGCTTGTGTGTGTTTAGTGTTCCAATACAGCAATTTACATCAAAGCAGTCAGAACTCAGGTCCAGGGAGCAAATTAAGACCATTTAGAAATGATGTGGAAAAAGATGAGGCCTTGCATTCTCTGAAACACGCACGCACACACGCACGCACACACGCACGCACGCACGCACGAACGCACGAACGCACGCACGCACGCACGCACCCCTAAAGGTTTGAGTACAATTTCTAATCAATGTACAAATGCTATTTTGTCTGATTTTATCAGGTGTATTTGTACTTCCTATTTCTTACTATATTCAAGACTTTTTACTGGCTCACTATTGTACATATCTCAATTCATATTTATTCTAAAAATCAGGCTTATTATAATTATTATTATTGGATTACCTGTTATAGGGTGTTTCTCTGCATTTCCAATGTCCATTAATATCATTAGCTTGCTACTTAACATAGAGAAGCATTTTGCATTTAAAAATCTTTTTTTTAAATCAATCAGTAAATTAAAGTGATTTATTTGCCACATTGCAGCTGGAATGTAACATATCGTATTTTCAGACACTTTTCAGTCCTTATCTCGAGTTTGTGTTCACTCAGGCCAAATATACATCTGTGTGTGTTGATTCAAATCACATACTACTAAATAGTGTGTTCAGTTTTTTCTTCATATAATAGTAGTAGTAATTCTTCATATTCTACAGCAAGTATGCAGTTTGCGGAACACCCTTTGCATCAGTTGATGACAGCCAATCATCATGCATGTTGTTTGCTGGTTGTCTGTCATGGGCCAATCATAGTGAGTTATTGCAATGCACAATATAGGCTCTTTAATGATTATTGGCGCTAGTTTTCTCCCACAGCCCAAAGACATGCAGATTAGGTTACTCTAAATTGCCCACTGGTGTGAATGTGAGTGTGAATGGCTGTTTGTTGCTGTGTAAGCCCTGTGATAGATTGGCAGCCTGCCCAGGGTGTACCCCACCTCTCACCCAAAGTCAGCTGGAACTGACTCCAGATTCCCCGCGACCCTTAACAATTACAGAGGTATAGACAATGGCTGGATGGATGGATGGATGGATGGATGGAAAACGTTACTGTATTTTTCCAAAATTTTAGGCGTATTTTTACATTTAGCTTACCGTGAAGCATCCTCCATACATGTCCCTGTGAATGAGCTATTATTATAGAAACTATAATTATATCAGAATTAATTTAAACCTGTGATTTCAACTACAGCCAGCACTACTGTCACAGGCACACTGTCCAATCAGAGTTGAGAATTCAACATCACTGTAGAATAAACTGATTAAGATATTATAGCATACTCAAGAACCAAGAAATATCATTTTTGATGTGTTAGGAACCATGTGTACCATGTGTAACATGACTTTAATATGTTTCCAATTACATCCTTATAATGATATACAATCGTATGCAATCAGAACCAGTCTTCATTTTCTATGTTCGAAAATGCTCTCACGTCATTAAAACCTATCCAATATATTTTATGATCAGGTGTACATTCGTCATAATCTGTGTAGATAGTATGTCTGGTGTTGCGTGCAGGCATGCAGCTTTTAAAGGTAACAGACAGTAAGTATGGCAGGAAGGAGAGCACTCCAAACACAACTATCAATTCTCTCAGGCAAAGCAGATGTAAACCTATATGAGTACACACACACACACACACACACACACACACACACATTCTGATTCTCAGTTCTGCACATGATGTTCATGAGGCCAAACTAAAAGAAAAAAAACAAAGCAAAGAAAAAAAGAATTGTCATACTTAAGAGGAACATGTTCGTGAGTCATGTGTTCATAACCACCTAGAAATCAAGCCTGAACTTTGTGCAGTACAGTTTTTAGTTGCATATGGAATGTAAGATAGAAGAGGAAAGCTGGGTTAGGCAGTGAGATAAGACTGTCATACTGAAATGGCACTATAGAAGTGGATTATGAGCTCCTACTTCCACTGTGATAAGGACTAACATGGCTAATGCATTCATTCATCTTCAGTAACCAATTTATGGTAACCCACATTCCCACCATGCCACACAATATGACTAATATAATGTTAACATATAATAGATAATATAAGAACTTATTTGAGACACATAATCATTACTACACCCTGCATAGTAGCTTTTTATAAAACAAAAAAAATATTTTACAAGTTAATATGTAACTTGTAATTTGATCACTTGCCCACTGTTAGAAAAAAATAATGTACTTATAATAGAGTAAGTATTGTCGTGAAGGAAATGTTGCTGTTGCAATTCTCTATGAGGCTGCAGATGTCGGCTCAAATTAGCCAGAACACGATGACTCTGTAACAGCCTGGCCCTCTAATCCAAAGGCAAATCTAACACCCACCTACCAGCCAGTTCTCCCATATCACAAGATATGGTATATTAAAAAAATCACTAATTTATATCAGGGTCCTAGAATCAATCCACAGGTTACTGTCAGATTGCAGAGTTTGGCATGTTCTCCCCATGACCATATTGTGCTTATTCCACTGTCCAAAAATCATGCTGGTAGGTGATTTAGCAACACTAAATTGCCCCGGGGTGTGAGTGAGTGTGTTAATGTTTCTGTGTGTGATGCCCACAAGATAAACTGTGATACCATCCAGAGTGTATTCCTTGTAGACTGTTTGTTGTAATTACTAAATGTATAGCTGGGGACATGGGCATGACACAGACGCACTTCACTACTGCTGATCTAACATAGTAACACACTTACGCATAAATAAACAGCAAGACCCATAACTACTAATCCTGTTTTCTAGACAATGTCTAAGACTTAGACTATATATTAGGCTGTGATTACAATATTCATCCACTGAAGAAGCAGTCCTCTGTGTCACAGTATAGTGTGGTTGCTCATGCTGTCAATTCTGCGAAATCCTGAGTAATTCACATGTTGAGTAATAAACATGGGTTGGACTGAAGTACCATCTGTCTTGTGCTGATTGCTCATTACCATGGAAATAAATAAACTGTAATGGATAATATACCAGTAAGAGAAACAGCAACAAACTGTACTAAAGGTGTAAAGTACAATAATATACATATGCTGGTGCGTGTGTGTGTGTGTATATACATGCAAAACGTATTCTTCATGAGCAAAACCATGTCAGGAGCAGTTAACTATGAAAAATTAACACACCCGGTATCGACACAAAGCAATTGTTTTTTATCTAGCGTCACACGTTTGCAATACACATGAAAAGCTTGTATTACAGCTTCACAGAGCCATAAGCCAAATCTTTGTAACCTGTAAGTTTATTCCTTTTTGAATTGGAATTACTATAATAAATAATTTCATATGTTCACTACCCAGTTAGCATTTTCAGCATAATGCTCATTCAGATGAATTCATCTAAAGTGATATTCTGTGAGAAGTAGCTTCACACTTTGTGTAATGCACACAATGTGTTTAGCAAGTAGACCCAACATTGGGCTATTTGGGAATGATGGTCTTTAAGAAGATCACTGGTATGAGAATATTTTCACATCTCTGCTCAAAATATACAATACAAGTTCCAGTGTGTTCCTTGCTAAATGTCTAATTTGCTGTTTCACTCAGTCTTTTAACTCCATTAAACTTCACTTAGCTGACCGTGATAGAACTGCTGAAAATGGGTCTAACTTCCCCCTGATCTGAAACAAGTGTGAGTTAGTTGCAGGAAGAAAAAACAAGAAGAGACTCTTACCAATTTACCATTTACCAACATACTGTAAGGATGGCACAAAAGAGCAAATATAAGCATGTGTATACCTACTCAGAGTTAACCAGAAGGTATTGCTTGTTCTGCAAAGATGCTGGAGCTTATTCCTCTTATGAGGGTAACCATGTCATGGGAAACCCTGAACATTTATCACACCCAGTATTGAGCAGTTTTAATGGTCTAACACCCATGTCATGCATGAAAGAGCATGCATTTCCTTAATTGAAGTAAAAAATAAAATATGTATTAAAATCATACACCTGCAATATTACACTGTAATGTTGAGTAGGAACAACATTACCATCTATCCAATTTATCCTGAGCATGCAAACTCAGGATGATAGTTTTGCTGTGGCAATTGTCCATCCCAAAAATTATGACCATATACAATCCATACACATTGTGAACGTCTGCGTTCAATCTAGGTTAAGAATGAATGAGAACTTTTATACTAAGGTCATAATGTGCCTCTCCTCCCAGCCCATTCGATTGCTTTTTGATGTAGTACCAGAGGGACGTGACTTGTCCAAGTCATACTCAAACATCATAAACTATTCCTCCTGGACTAATTAATCCCTCCTGCATTGAAAAATCCATTGCAAAGTTGTGGCCTGTGATGACATTTTAAAACATAGAGAAAAGTACATTTACAATGCAAGAGTCACTTGTCAATTCCGTTAGTGTTGTCAATTCCATTTATTTCATATGTGGAAGGCCTGACAATGTCCTTTCCCTCAAACTGATCTTTAAAGTGTTGTTACCACTATGTTATGTTATCACATACCTCTCTATTTTCTGTAGAGTAGAAGTTAAGTTTGTGGGGTTTTTCTTCTATTTTTACTTTGATTTTTTGTTTTGTTTGTATGTGTTCCCCACTATTTGCTATCTAATGCATCTATTTTCTCTTTTTTACACTATCATTGTACCATCAGTGGATATGTCTATGATGTTTGTGTGGTGTGAGAAATTCCATACAGAACCAGTGGCACTGAGCATGTATTAACGGTGCCAGTGGGGCTTACTACAACCTTAGCCAGTGGGGCAGTCAATATGGCTCTGGTTGCACTGGAATGTTTGTGATGCTAAAGGACAAGTGGCACAATCTATGCTTCCTAGGTTGCTACGGTGTTAATTCATCACTGTCATAGATTGCTAGGGTATTAGTAGTTGGAACAATGCAGTTTTGTGGACTTCAGTGTAAGTGAATGAAGAAAGGCTTAAATAATGTAAAAGCATAATCAAGGAATCATTTTCAATGTTACAATGTATCAGTAGAAGTCAACTGCCACCGTGTTGTGAGCCTCTCAACCAAGCACATCCTGAGAGACACTGGCTTCACGTAAGTCAAAAGTCCTAAAAGATCTCTCAGAGGAAGCAGGAAAGGGAGCTATGGCTGTGAAGAAGAGACAAGAGCTGGGGGAACCAAGATGCCATGTAGTGGAACCACCTGACAATCTAAATCCAGTTCCAGGCAGCATCAGGGAGACGTCCCCGATTGCTGCCCCACCATCCTTAGAAATTCTGGGATTAAAAGTGTGAAACATTAGTAAAGGATAGCTCCCGGCTGTAGCTGGTACTTAAGCACTGGCAGAGGTGCGACAGGCAGACATGCCTCACAGGTTCAACATCAATCTCTCACCAAACTAAACGTTATTTCAGAGTGTGACAAATGTGTCACATTTTTGCACAACATACTGCATTTTTATTGTTATTTTACTTTTCCTCACGTATTCATCATTTATTAATTTATAATCGGAATCCATATGCATGAATAGCTTTAAAAATTCACACTCTATTAGGAGTTATAGGATAATGGACAGTATGTTCTATGTTCAGAGTTCAGTGTTTATATAAAGCCCTGCACATTCATTTTATATTCATTTGGAAATTCATCCCAGCAGGCAAAACACTGACCAAGAGAACTAAGCATATAACTTTTAGTGTTACTTACATTGATATAACTACAACAGGTCTCAAGTGTAAGTTCCTTTCAAGACAAAAAGTAAGCCACAGCTAACGAGGGTGAGGGTTTGAATTGAGTGCCAGTGGTAATGAGTGCTACAAACAGCACTATCATTGATTAGAGTCAAAGATGATCATGCAACATTTACTGGGAGAGTAATGTTGTAAAACATGCAGTTTATGACTGAAACTTTACCACACCCACTAACCTTATCTTTATTGAACTGAGCTTCCACAAAACAGGAACAAAGAAAAATGGACAAGAGTCATTCCTATTTTCATGTTCCTGTGTGGCCTGATGGGAAGATGTTCACATGTTAGCTTGGAAAATGACTCACTGTGTATGTCAGAATAA
>JAQQZX010000009.1:8664907-8682338 GCA_030068355.1 Notoglanidium maculatum | reverse complement strand
AAGCTGGTTAAGATAATGCCCACAATATCATCAAGCTAAATGGTGGCGACTTTGAAGAATCTAAAATATGAAACATTTTGTTTTTACACTTTTTTGTTCACTACATAATTCAGTATACGTGTTGCTTCATAGTTTGAGGTATTCAGTATTGATTTACAATGTAGAAAACAAACAAAAAAGAAAACCTATGAAAGAGAAGGTGTCCATACTTTTGACTGGTAGTGTATATATTTTTTTTAACAAAAGGAATATTTATGCTGATAAAGAATAGGAAAACAAACATTGCATTACTGGGTAATAAAGTTTTCTTTAAATTTTTTTTTACTTTTTCAAAAATATTGTAGAAAATTCTAATAAACCCAATATTGTGAATCGAATTGAATTGTGAACTGTTACATGCCAAAGATTCCTTTTCTCCTTCTTCAGTAAACCACTGGTACTTCAAGTGTACTTTCAAACAGGAATAGGAAAATTCATCATTACAGCACAAAACATGCTACTTGACATTGAATAAAATTGTTTTGCCAAATATTTGCCAAAGTATTTGTGCCATATTTATAAAATGTATATATAAAACAGCTGCATTACATGTTTCAAACCTGATATCCACACCCCAGCTATGCGACTGACGTCTACTGAAGATAACCCTAGGTATTGTGATTATTGCGAAATTGTAATAATTAGCCAGCTGACATGGGTAGCAACAAAAATGTTACTTTCCAGGGGAAGCATCAACATTTAGACGTTAGCTAGCAGCAATATGAAAAGTATCATCCCACTGCTTGAAAGTTTTGAACACACAATCAAAGCAAATTGATTTGCTGAAAATATTCAAAATATAGCTAAATAGTTCTACTGGCAAATGAATATTAGAGTGTCTTAATGTGGGTGACCTTCCCTCAGTAGTAATTACGGGAGGGTGTCAAGTGGCTGGTGATGCAGATGGTGCTTGGATACAAAGAAGCACAACAATAGGGGAAACAAGGATGCTGGAGACAGTATTTAATCATTTCATGGTGAGCCTTTTTTTTTTGTCTGATTAAAAATGCTTTAGGTTTTTATTTAATTTGTTATAACTCTTATGGGTTTGCCCATAATGCAGTATCTCTATAATTCTCATAAATGAATAAGTTGTATAGAATAATTAAGAAAGCTAAATGGAGAAAATGTAACATCACAAAGGCTGTCATGAAACAAAATTACAGAACAAAGGCCCTAAAAAAAGTTCATTAGGAATCTACACATCAACTTCACAAACATTCAGAGCTATGGTGAAAAGACTAAAACGTAAATCTTATTTGGTAAGTGCAGCTGGCTCACTATCAACAGTAATAAATATCTATTAGCCTGTGGATTATTTTACCTGGGGAGAGTGTATCTGCATCCAGCATGCCCCCCTCTCTAAAAACTTCCAGATCTTCCGTTTTGACTTTGGACCAGGGGACATAGGTGACACCAAGCTCTACATCCCAATACTGCTTGAACTCTGACTTAATACCTTTGTTCAGAGCCCAGGCAATCTGTGGACACAACGAACATAATCCTTCAGTGTGAAGGAAATAAAAAGATTGTATATTTGATTAAGAACAGTTATGTCTACCTTTATGGCTTTTTGGTTGACTTTGTAAGTGCCTCTACTAAGTTTCTGGAGAGCTCGAAAAGCATCCTGACGATGAACCATGACAATGTAGGCACAACCTCGAGGAGGAATCATCTGCCAAATAGACAGACATCAACCATCAGTAATTAATGTTGTACATTACATGTGATGCAATGCAATATGCATACACTTCGTGATTAGAGTGTACATGTTTAATATGTACATTTATTGACTCTATCTGGCCAAACTCCTCTAATAAACATGCCACATCCTGCTGTTGCGTCCTTTTGTCCAGCTGGCCAACCCAAAGTGTAGTGCTGCACACTGTGGAGGGGGGAGGGGGGGTTTGTTGGGGAGAGACAGCGAGGGTGAAAATTAGTCTGAGAAAGAACTGCAACATGAAATAATGTAATAAGGTATTGAAATCCTTTTTGTGCTCAAGATTAACATTTCAAATGTACAAATACATATTTCTTTCAATTTATTGAGCAGGCTTAAGGAAAATAGGCTTGTGGAGCTTTTACGCCTAAGCTTTACTTAGAAAAACAACTATGACTCACCACTTAAAGTGTCAGGTTTGATAGGAGGCAGGCCTTTCTGTCTACGTTCTCGCTCCCTCTCCCGTTCCCTCCTCTCCTGAGAGCGAGAGCGGGGTGAGTGGCGCCGCCTTTCTCTGGAGCGAGACCGTGATCGTCGATGTCGAAAACGTCTGGAACGGGAACCTGACCGTGACCGCCTCCTTTTGGGAGATCTGAGACAGTGGGCACAGAACACAGGTAATCCAACGCAGACTGAATTTGCCAAGTTTGTCCACAAAAAAATATAAAATATAACATTTGTGCCAATTATATTATCTGATTTCGAAAGGCTGACTGTCACACCTCACCTTGAGCCAGACCTAGATCGTGTCCTCCTGCCATCTTGATGCTGTCTCGCATCTAACTCCCCAGAGGCCTCCTGTGGGAATACACATACAAAAATGTATAAAAGTGCACCACACAGATTTATTAACTAAAAGACAGGAGGTTTTCTATGTCCCAATCAAAACATATTTTACATTCCACAATGTGTGTTAAATTGCACATTGTTTCTGTGATGGATTTAGGTTTTCTTTGAAAGGTCTATAAATCAGGGACATGCTAACTGAGAGCCTTGCCTGATGCTGCTGTCCAGTCATAAGCTGAGGAAAGCTATTGTTTTGAGGAGGGAAGGGTCCAGGGAAACCAGTGGGACCTACACTTGGTGGCATCATCCCTGGGTAGGGTTGTGGAGGCATTCGGCTGAAAGCTTGAGACTGTCCATTTGGAGATGGAACCTGGAACAAGATGTTTCATCAAATGAAGCTCACAGGGATGCATCAACCTCATTTAGCACCATCATCAGGGACAATGCTGGACAAACACGGACTTATTTTATGCTGTAAAATGATCTCTGGATTACAGATCTGGCACATGAACAGGGCATCTTGTACAATTTGTCTTAAAGCACACCACCATCTCCTTTGTGATGTTTTTTAAACCGAAGTACGCAAAAAGTATCCGATCAGTAACAGCTGATGCTTAAGAGCTAGAACAGTGATCACCAACCCTGTTCCTGGACATCTACCTTCCTGCAAGTTTCATCTCCAAACAAAATTTAACGCACCTCTTTTAGATGATCAACAACTTCTTAAGATAATGACTGGATGGTCAGGTAGGCACCATTATGGTTGGAGTTAAAAAGAGGTAGCTCTCTAGGAACAGGGGTGGTGAACACGGCGCTAGAACATCAGTATAATGTTGGTAAGGGGACGAAGGGGAAACAACGAGTTTAATATGGTGGCAAGCTTTTTAATTCAGCTGAAAAGCAATGCAAAAAATGTAGCTGAACTGATCAATGTATGAAAAGTTTCCAGAGTTGAGCAAATTTAGTTTTTTATTAAGCATGAACTACTGTGGCTTCTGTAGCAGATTGTTGCATTTTATGTAAATTATTTACCCAAAGGCTGTCATTGAGGAAGAAATTTTTTACAGACTTGTGAGAGATCACTTTACAGAGATGTCATAACATGGCTAAATTTAAAAACAGAATGTCTAAGAATGGATGGAGAGAAGCATTTTTATGTTCCACTTCAAATTCACAAAAAATTCTTAAATGTGACAAGTTTTATAGCAGTAATAAAAACTAAACAGATTTATTTTACCTTATTTATAGCCATGAGATAATAATCGTAAAGTGTTGAGCATTAAAAGGTAATCGCTGTCACCACTCTGTTATGTTAGTTGCTTATCCAGAGCTTTGTAAAAGCATATCATACAACTGGACTTTCACAATTTTTTTGTTTAATTCCCCAATCATACTTCTTCACACTGTCTACTAACTGGGGCCACAAAGGCTCAGGAGAAACATACACTGATTATTTCACACACAAATTTATACCCACCTGGTGTTCTTGACTCATGCCCATCATGTTCTGCTGAAAGTGTTGCATTTGATTGGGAGCTTGAGGGAAGACTGCTGAAGCCTGCTGAGGCGGCTGGACAGCTTCGCCAAAGCCACTGCAAGGAGGACACACATGCATACACACCCTGATGCATCCACTTATGGGGAAAACAAAATCTATTTAAAACTTTACACATGTAATGAACAAAGCCTATTTCAGTGGGAAATGTACAATAATGTTAACAAAAAGGGTTTCTAGGTCATAGCATACAAGGCAGGCGGGACAGAGGATGCCTCATCCCTCTTGGCTTCATCTCCTCCTTCTGGTTCATCATCATAATCAAAACGATCAAGAAGTTTCTGAAAACAAAACCAAAATAAAATAAATAAAAATAAATTACCAGGCCATGTTTCACCCTTATTGTGTAACACAAAGCACAACACATCTTTAATCCTTGTAATATACATGTGTACTCACCTTGTCGAATGTGGCTTTCTTCTCAGCAGGCTGTGTGGTGTGTTGATGGCCCTGTGCCAAACCGGTGGGTGGCTGAATCGTTGAGGCTTGTATCTGGAGATGGGTCATCATGTTATTCTCCAGCGCTGGAGACTGGGGCTTCCCAGGCTGCTGGAACGTCTGGAGCATCTGCTGGAGCTACAGTTGGAATGTTAAGAGTTAGAACAAGCTATAGAGACCGAGCATTGCAGACACATGCAGTGTTTTGAGAGGTGGTGCACCAAACCTGTTGGCCTTGTGAGGACTGGAAGAGCTGAGCTACAGCGGCAAAGGCGTCAGAGTTCTGCAACTGCGGCACAGGCACCTGCACGGAGTTAACAGACACTGCTGTCTGGCTCTCAGCTTCCCTTGCTGGGGAGGGAGGAGATGCAGCTGGAGAGGAACAAATGCAGCAATTTTAGGTTTTTGATTGTCAGTAGATGAAGTTTCTACAAATAAAACAAATCATCTTTCTAAAGGGATGGGTGTGAGATTAAGCAACATACTGTATGCATCTTGCTTAATTTCAATTGTGATAAAAGCTCCATGCAAATAATAATAAATAAATACATTTAAAAAAGCGATAGAGTGAAGGATTTATGTATTCAGTATTGTTCCTCACCCCCACCTGGGCCATTGTCCACACCTGGAACTTGGCCTGAGCTGCTGGATCCGGCAGCCATGTCCAGGAGAGGCTGGATCACCTCAATCTTAAACACGCCATTCTTCTGCCACAGGTTCAGGACACGAACAATCTTACTCTGCAAGCATAACATAACAGGGACAAAGAGTAAAAGTGGAGATTAACCTTATTTGGGGAAGGAAAAACAGCTCAAATTTATTATTTTTCTCTGAAAAAGGCACATCAAAAATTTAAAAAAAAAAAAAAAAAAAAAAAAAAAAAAAACCACATCCAATTCCCTATCTAAAATTAGAAAATACTTCCTTACTGTTCACAATATTTGAGCTACACCTCGGTGGTTAGAAGATCGGCAGAAATTGAAAGTGTCAGTGACTGACAATACAGCTGATAAATAACTTTAAATGGCACAGTTATGCTGTCTAAAATAGTAAGCATCCCAAAACCATGAGTGGTTTTTTTTCACCTTCTCCTCCCATCCCTTATAACAGAGGGGTGAAAGAAGTGGTTTTATTTAGTTCCAGTGAAGGGAAATTGTACTGCTACAGCATACAAAGACATCCTATAAAATTACCTGTTTCAAACTTTGTGAAAACAGTTCAGGGAAGGACCACATCTGGGTGTGGCGGTCAGGTTTCCACAAACCTTTGGCCATATAGTGTATTTTTTAGGTTTTGCTGTGATTAACCAGCCAAAAGTTTACATGCACACAATGGTGGACGATAAGGCCATGTTGGCTGAACACTGGGGTCTGTTTTTATTTTCTGACACCTCTACAATTATATTTGTGACATCAGTTGAGAGGCACACTTGGTACTGAAGAGTAAAATGAGGCACACACATGAGGCAGTAACAGTGCAATTCTAAGGTTAGATGGTTTTATTTGTGCATTTCTAGGAGGCAGAGTGTAAGAGTCTTATTCTTTTTTAGAAATGCAATGAAATGACTGCTACATGCCATATATATGTCGGTAATTATGGCTCTGTGTTAAAATATGCAGTGATGCCAATATTTTATTGTGAATGTAAAAAGCTCAAGTTTGTATGTAAGAAACAATTTAGAACCTTTTTAACACAATGATGATATATATATATATAAATAGCCCCAGATACCATGAAGACCAGTGTGGAGGCTTTTTCAGTTACTGGCCAAACATTTCACTATATTTAAAATCTCTCAATTTTATAGCTCTCTAGTAAAATTTGTGCTTTGCTATTCATTACGATCACCTTAGAACACATTTGACAAAACTGCATAGTTACAAAGGGAAAAAAAAAAAGTGTGCAGTGCGTCAGAAGCTTGCAGAGTCAATCCACAGGCGGCTGGGGCAAAAGGGTCAACCCTGGGACCTGAGATGCACGGGAGAGTTAGAAAAAAACAGTAACTCTTACCCTGTCCTCTGTGGGACATAAGCAGAGGTTCTCGAAAGTCCCAGTGATGTTCTTAGTGAACCGGGGACCAAAAACATCCTTGTCTGCACCAAACTGATGTCGCGACTGGCGCACGATGGAGTCCACAACATAGAGCCCTGGTACTTTATACTCAGGCTTGCACTTGAAGAAAAAGAACACATTTCAATGTAGTCCTAAATAATAATTAAGAAAATAATGATCCAGATAATAAGCAGAGCTCACAGCATTACAGAAAAATAGAGGGAAAAAAAGGACAATTACCTTCTTGATAAATTTCTCAACAATCTGGACAACATGCTTGTATAACTGGATCAGAGAAATACAGACATAGTTAATGCCTTATAGCAACGTGAATGACATTATTACCATTTTTACAATACACAAAAGTGCACTGGTTTCTTATACACATCAGTAAACTTGGTTAAAGCATATTTAATTTAATTGCTGCATTAAAGGATTTAAATTTAATTCTAACTGACTTGTACTTTGAAGCTGTGGTACTTACTTTAATGGCTTTTATTGCAGACTTTGTAATGGAAATCATCTTAGCCCTGGAGATCGGAGGTTTTGAGTCCATCAGGGAGAATAGCTGTAACGCAAACACATAAGGAGCTGAATGAGTGTCTAGGCTCATATCCGCTTAAGTATCTGTGAACATGCAGCAGAACATTTAAAGAGGTGTGTGCTTACTGATGTATGGTATACTGATAATAGAAATGTTTCGCAATACCCTGCCATTAAAAACAGTACAATACACCATTTAATTAACACCTGTACTATAAGAATGACAGCGTTTTAATAAGAGGCATATTTCCTATCAGTTGCATTGATGTGCCACAGGGGGCAGCGTGTGGCTGAATCCCAATGGCACCCTACTCTCTTCAAAGCGCAGTACAAAGTGCACAGAGAATGATACAGTGGCGTTTTCACCCCGCGTAGTTCACTACATAGTGAGAGGAGACGTTTTTAATTCGGTCTGTGTGTGCAGTGCTCTGCTCCACTCCTTGCAGGCTTTGTGGGTGTGTCAACCATTTCTTTTCTCACACATGCACACTGCAGCTTTCACGGTGACAAAACAAGAGGAATGGCTGCAAATACAAGTGACCCCGTGCTCTTGCTGATGGTCCACGGCTTGAAGACAAAGCAGACACATGATGCAAAAAAAAGAAATAATTTCGCTTACAATCAGGGTAAGCCTACAGACACCACAAAGCCTGTCTGTAAAAGATGTCACAAGCCAATTTTTTTTCCCCAGGCTTTGTGTTTTTTTGTTTTTTTTAAGTTACATGTTGTGTCATCTATTATTCTATTACTTGTTCTGATGCTTTAGGTTTTTGCCATGGTACTGCTTCAGTATCTGTATTGAGATATTTAGGCAGGTATCAGACCAGGGTGGTAATTTTGGTGTCGTGACAACACTGAGATATGACAAAAGTATCACATCCCAATACCTGAAGACATGCAGTGCATAGATTTGCTAAGAAATTACCACCCAAGCAGTACTGCATAAAAAACAGTAAAAAAAACAAACAAAAAAAACCACTTCATTTATATTCCTTTACATAATTTGAAAAAAAAAAAAAAAAAAAAACCAAAAAAACTAAACAAAACAAAAAAATTAATAACACTGATATGTAAGAAACACATTCTGTAGCATTTTACAATTTTAAAAATTTAGTAAAAGAGCATGTACTCAACTGCTCCCAATCAGAGTATATAACTGTAAAAATACAATAATAATACCCAAATATCTGAAATATTTACTCTAATATATCTAAATCATCATCATATTCCCCAACATTACACTAAAGTACTCTGGCCAACTCCTATGCGTCATTTTGAATGAGTCACTAAGGGCAGCGAATCAGTATTAATCACGGACTCAATATGCTGAAGTGTTACTGACTGGTTTACTTTCTGAGGGCAAACCGCAAAACTCATGCAAACAAAGCACATTTCAATACATATCCATAACAGTCTTATACTTATAGTAGTTTGTTTTGGGCTGGAAGTGAAAAATATTCCTAATTCCTAAACACCGACATCTAAGCAAATTAAAAAAATAACTAAGGTCCCTCCAACAAGTATAAAGGTATTTTCCCCAGTTTTACCAGCGTTACAAAAAAAAAAATCATAGAAAGGGAATTTCTGAAAATATGTCTATACAAACAAACATGTTTTGAATGCACATGTGCCCTGATTAGGTGTGAAAAAGTATTTCATAAACGGTCATGTCAATTTGGTCAAGAATTAAATTAAGAGTATGTATAAATGCAGAAAAAAACCAACAACCACCCACTGATAAGCATTCATGCATCTTCATTATCCACTTTAACCCCTTTTAGCCAAAGGTTCTAAAACAAGAAAATGTCATGGCTACATCAGCTAATAAGCCTAGATCTGAACAGAAAAAGAAAAACAGTTAAAAACAAAACAAACAAACAAAAAACCCATTGGAAATCAATTCAATTGATTCAAATCTTTGGAAATACTTCGGATTCGATAAAATCTCAGCAGGAAAACAAGATGCTCATGTTGTATAAAAAGGAGTCTCACAGCTTGAACTGCTTACAGTTACAGTATACGTGGGGCTTCACAATAATCTCTATTCACAATGCAGCTTGTAAACGGCGAAGGTTATGGAAAGGGTTATGGCTACGTTCATGCTGCAAGCCTCATTGCTCAATTCTGATTTTTTGCTCAGATCGGATTTGCCTATCGTGCCGGTTCACATTCATAATTACAAATGCCCTGTATCGGGCTTTAATGAGAAAGCACCCATCCTCTGAAACGGCACGCAAGCGGAGCGATATGATTTTGCACGAGTCCTGCGTCACCAACAACAAAAACCTATTTGTGAGACGACTCATGATATTAAAACCGACAGAATGAACGCACTAGTAGCTAATGTATGCAGCATTTTGCTCTGGAGGGTAAACAGTGCGTTGAGAGTTATAGCCCTCCTCCAGTATTGTTTTTTTTACACTGCCGGTGTTCTGATGATTTGTACTAGCTTGGCAAAAAAATGCTACTGTAGCACGAATAAATGCTTCTGATATCGGAGAATAAACTTCATTTTAGCCGCAGCCCTTAACCAAACCCTAACCTCAAGACCTAAGGCTTAAAGCTTAGAATTAAACCTTAAATTTAAACCTAACACGCAACTGCTAAGTAGCATATCTCGATAGGTAGTCAAGTGGCTTTTTATTGTTATTTCAACTATATACAGATGATACAGTACACAGTGAAATGAGTGAAATATTCCTCCAGGACCAAGGTGCTACATATAGGACAATTATTATAATTATTATTATATATACAGATATTATAATCATTACAAAAGTGCACCAGAAGACAGCAATGAGAACTCTCATCGGAATTCATGCGGCTATTTGCCCGTACGCATGCACCGAGTGTGTCGTCATCAGCCAGAACAAATCACCAGAACTGATGGCGACACACTCAGCGCATGTGTACAGGCAAAAAGTCACAGATGCGAGAGTCCACACAGGCCTGAAAAGATCAGATCTGTGTCGCATTAAGGCAAAAAAAAAAATCAGATTTGAGTTGTTTCAGCATGGCAATGTGATCATTGCCTATGTGATATTTGTCTTGTCCACACAAAAACATTTCTCCACCTGTGTCTTCCAAAATAAATAAATAAATAAAATAAAACGTAATCTGTATACATGTGGACAGGACATTAGATGACTACATGATTAGACTGCATTTTTGGGACAGCTGTACAACTGAACAAATTGGCGGAAAAAGAGCAATTCTTTCTGATGAACGTAGACACAGCCACAAATTCATGCCTCTCAAAAAACTTTTAACACGTGCATGTTAAGAGAAGTCTCTCAATAAGACAATTATGACACTACAAGTCTATGAGATCATTTCCTGGTCTTTCTGTAGGTTTGCCTGATAAGTAGCTGTACTCAGGTTGGGAAAGTAATATCCCCACATGTTTTAACTGAATATTCCAAAATTAGTTGAGTCACTGAAACACTTAAATTTAATCCCTAATCAGAGTAAACACAGAAACTAAACTGGTCAAAACATGTCCAACTGAAAGTTTCAGCTTCCATTTCACTTTCACTGGAAAACATTTTACAGTAGAAGCTTTATAAACTTGCGTTTAGGGCAGAGGTCTTCAATATTATCCGCAAAAGGGCCTGTGAGGCTGCAGGCTTTCATTACCATCAAACTGGAGGCACACTTGGTACTTGACTGGAGACTAATGCCCCTTTCAAACCAAATACCAGAGTCAGACCAGGGTTATTTGACCAACGTTTAATCCTTCTTTGGTCAATTCAAACCAAGTCAGTCAACATGGGTTAATCCCTGGTCATAACAACTCAGATAGAACCTGGACCATAACCTGGGAGAGAAGCATAATTAACTCACAGGCTGGTAATGAGCACGGGGTTCACAGGTCATATTCAGTGGACAGGTAATGGTCTACGTATGTAGGTTGTTCCTATGAGACGTCAGCACGTGTGAAATCAGGTACAAGCAGCCACACCGGCTCAATTGCCTGATCACAGTAACATAGCAAGAGCAAAGAAAAAAAAAAAAAAAAACAGCTTTAAATTAAGTGGAAGAAATTGAAGACCGGTGCCAAATGAAGACCACAAGTTAATATTAGAGAGGAATGCTGAAGTTCAGAAGAGGATTTCAACATGCAGAGATAGCAATTGTAGCTTGGTGTATCAGGTCTGTGATAGTCAGATGTCCATGTCAACTATATAAAGGGGCTGAGCTAAAAACAGCATGTCAGGTAAATAAAGCAGAATCTGGCTGCATCAGCTGAGTGCAAGTTCGATCCTAAGTATGAGTGTAAAGTATGAGTAAATTATACACAGAATAGTGATCCACAGCCACATAAGGAACATTAAGAGATATAGATAAAAAGTACATAAAAATAAAATAAATAAAGTAGTGGCTCGGATGGTCAGGAACAACCTAGGAACCATCAAGACGCAGGCCTGTCGTGACCTGGAAGCTGCCGGAACACTGTATATAGTCAAGCGAGTTTTACATCGCCACGGACTGAGAGGCTGCCATCCAAGAAAGAAGCCAGTGCCCCAAAACTGACACCTTCAAGACTGACTAATGTTTGCAACTGACCACATGGACAAAGAAAAAAAACCTTCTGAAGGAAAAGGTTATGGTCAGATGAAGACTGTACCAAGAGTTAAGCACAGTGGTGATAGCATCATTCTCTGGGGCTGTTTTGCTGCCAGTGGAAGTGGTAGATTGCACAAAGTGGATAGAGTAATGAAGAACCACAGTATTATTCAGCAGAACCTCAAACTATCAGCCAGACAGTTGAAACTTGGACACAACTAGGTGTTCCAACAGAACAATGATCCCAAACAATGGGTTCTTGTGCAAACCATTTAACAGCAATTTTGTAGTGACCCACAACATCCAACTCCTGCAAACCAAATGTCCTGCCATATGCTGAACATCGTTAGGTTTATGGTAAAGTTTTCAAATTTTTTTTGCAGTTTTACCACCCTGTCAACGAGAAGAAGCAGGAAGAAACAACAGGTGAAGAAAGTGTTTGTTCATCCTAAAACTAGACTGGCACAAAATGCTGCACCTGATAACCATTATTCATTTTTTTATCGTTGCAAAATAATGAATGAACATAAAACAAAGGCAAAGTTTGAAGAGTGATCAAATGAACTGCAAATCACAAACAACCACCACCACTATAATGACTAATAATGTCTATAAAACCGCGTGTGGAAAAACACTGCAAACAGATTAGCAAAATCTAATTGTCTAATTGTTTTAATTCTCATCGGATTTCCTTGGGTTGATCATTGCTTATCGGGGCCCTCGTTACAGATGTGCGAGATCAGAAATGCCACATGGTTTAATTTCAATCTTACTTCAATTTACTGGCTGTAAAACAGCATGTCAGGGTTACTGATGTCCAAAACAAACCCCTTCACACGGGCTAACCGGCTACCTCCAAAACCACATCGCGCTGTTTCCCTGCCTGCTTCCGAAACACGAAATGCTGGAATTGTTTATTTGTGATGAACATTAACGACAATGGGGTCACCCTCGTGCTATTAAGGCGGGGGGACTGTTGCTATACTCACTCCCACCAAACAACGCTAGCTAACTATGCTAACAACACAGGACTACTGTAAACACTCTGCAGGCAAACAGAATTCTAATGAACATTTCATTTTGGACATCACAATAGCAGTGCTTTTAACTAGTTATCCCACTAACAGAAGTGTAAAGTAAGCAACTGCACAGCGTGCGCTGGTTTACCTATCTGAACAGCGCGCGAGCCCAGCTAAATAACAGCTAGCTAAACAGCTAGCTAACAAGCCACCCACCAGCCTGGAGAAGAAATGAAGATTTTGTGTCATACAGTTGATACTCTTCCCTAACTTCACACTATGCATTTAGTGGCCACGTGTCGCCGAACAGTCCACACCACACAAAAACACGCTGGCTTGGACCGTGTGCACGTTTTAAACAACGAGGCCTTCGTTTTCTATTTGGCCGAGTAACAAGGCTAACCGGGGCCCACTTTATATTCATAGACAATCCGGTTAGCTAAGTAGCTAAGCTAATGCTAGCTAGCTAGATAGCTACTGGGATAGCCAGTTGCTACCTTGGCATACAGCTAGTACTACACCTGTAGAGTTATGCTTAAACTGACCTCGTGGTTAAAAGCGTTGACTGCGTCCATTGTGTTCCACCTTTGCCGACTTTCTTTCTCTTCGTTAAATTTCCAAGTAAATGAAGTACTGCGCCTTAACGGGCCATCCCAACATGTCCGCCGCCTCTCGCCCTCAGTAGAAGACAGGAGCGGAGTCGTTGCGGCGCGCAAAGCATGCTGGGATTGCTGCACGTGTTTCTCAGGTCAATGCACTAGATGGCGTTGAGGAAATTAAGGCCCACTGACGGATAAATTCGAGTGTGACTCCGCTATAGCTCGGTGATGCTTGGTACTAACCAGCTAAACTAAAGTTTAGATTCATTTACTACACAATCAGGGTCATTGCCAAGGTCATACTGGGCCTAGTTATAGAACAAGGTGCCACTGAAAAAATCTGCTTTGGGCTAGTATAAAAATAATCCGGCTGCCATGTTCATGCTTTACAGCAAACATTTTCTCACTCACCCACTTTCAGTACAAACTTTATCCTGATCAGGGTCGTAGTGGACCGGAGGCTGTCCCAAGAACAACGGGTTGGTATGTTACAAAAAAAATAAGTGTTGGAGAATCATGTAAAAGTTATTTAAATGAACAGAGCACCAAAAAAAAAAAAGAAACAAATGACACCAAAACTGTGAGAATTGGTTAAGAAACAAGGAAGCTATGGTGATTTTAGTCTAAACAAAAACCACCTATTTTCTATTGTCTTTGCACAAGTATAATTTTTTGCAGTCATAAAAAGATTGCTTGGAACCATAGAATTAAATGACATTTAAGGAAAAATGTTGCCAATAAGTAACTCCACTGAAAAATATATGTTTTAATTGAAGGATTACCATAGTTTTTGAGAACAAAGGAGTCTGCCGAGGTTTTAGAAACCGGCAGATAGATCGGGAAAACTTGCAAGTACGGAAAGTGTGTTATTTGTACACAGCTACACTGAGCATGAGGCAGGATTACATCCTGGATAGTAAGCCAGTCCGTTGCAGGGCACAATGCACCCACACTTTCACACCAGGGAGGGTAATTTATCTAAGCAAATCCACCTACTAGAAATATTTTGAGAGGTGGGAGGAAACCTACATTGACGCAGGGACACAGAAACTCCACACCAAGAGTTCATGGTTGAACCAGGACCACTGGACAGAGATTGCAGCTGCACCACCTTGCCACCCTTAACGCATACAGTTATCATGTGAAGGCTATGACAAAAAAACACCCCATTTACACTTGGTATTAAAATGCGTCTGACCACAACTAGACAGTGATAAATACTAGTGTAAATGACCTCCAAGACCCATTCACTCAAACCACTTGCCGAGGTGGTATGGGACACATTTTATCAACTACCTTCCGTAGTGTAAACACTAATGCTTCCTGATACGTCTCCGACACAGACGTGACAGGAAAATATGTCGTTAATGCTGGACAAGGTGCTTGTTTTGGTAACAGCGCAACACGCTTAAAAGAGGAGAAGAGCACTGATGTACAGTTAAGGTCAGAAGTATTAGCCCCCATAAAGAAATCACACAAAACCCTTAATAATTCCATGTAAATGACCATAACAAAAACTGTTAATACTTGTATCACTTCCAAAAGAACAAAGACAAAATCTCCACAAAGTGTGATTAAGTGTGATTATTGATGTGCTGATGTGATTAAGTGTGATTATTGATGTGCTGAATTTTAACAAGAAAACTGAAAAATGACAAGGCCAAAAGTGTTAGCCCCCCGGTGTTTTTTCTCTTTCAAGACAAACCTGACCATTCAATTAGCTTTAAAACCACACCCGAATATTCAATTAACTTTCACACCACACCTGAGTAATCAATCAGCAATGACCTTTGCATAAGGAACTCTGGTTAACAGGGCCAGTGGCACTTGAACTACTCTGACACTTTTGGTAAGAAGAAATTTCATCATGTCAAAAAAAAAAGAAATTAGTCTGGACCTTAGAAAGAGGATAGTAGATGCTCATCGTGAGGGTGAAGGCTACACTGCCATTTCCAAATGTTTCACAGTGTCTTGTCTTGTCACAGGAGACAAAATCTGTTGCAAACAAACCTGGGCGTGGCCGAAAGCATAGGGTTTCAAAAACTTTTTTTGAGAGAAAAATAATCAGAGATGTCAACAAGGATCCCCGGGTCTCTGCCAAGCTGATTGTTGCTGAGCTGGTCTCTTCTGGAGTTGATGTATCAAGAAAGACAGTTGTGAGAGCTCATTGTGGAGAGCTTTGAGGTCACCATCCAAGAAAAACTCCATTGCTGAAACAACGACACATCAGTTTGTGAAGTTTGCCCATGAACATTTGAAACATGGTAATGAATTTTGGAAGTCTGTTCTTTGGTCTGATGAAACTAAACTTGAGCTGTTTGGGCACAGGGATGTTGCTTTTGTTTGGAGAAGGAAGGGAGAGGCCTTCAACCCTAAAAACACGGTTCCCACTGTTAAACATGGTGGTGGGAGCATCATGTTGTGGGGCTGTTGTGCTGCCGCAGGCACTGGGAACCTTGTTCGTGTTCATGGAGTCATGAAAGAAGAGCAGTATGTTGACATTTTGAAGAATAATTTAAAGAAATCCGCTGCAAGTCTCGCTTTAGGTCGCCGCTGGGTCTTTCAACAAGATAATGAATACCTCCAAGTTGGTCACAAACCTTTTGACATTTTGACATCAAAATCAGGGTCCTGGAGTGGCCTTCACAGAGCCCAGATCTCAATCCCATTGAGATTGATGTGTACAATTGATGTGAAGAGAGGAAAAGTGAAGAGATAATGGATGCATTACCCATGTGTTTCACCCAACAAGTGTATTGTGTTTATATTGTAAAGATTGATGTTGATGTTTATTTTTTTTAAATCTTGTTTTATGTTTACCTTGTTTACCTGTCCCCAAGCATTTATAATGCTAAGTTCATTATATTGTCTGTAAAAGCGATCTTTAATTAAGGAGAATTTCCCATTATTCATTGAGTAAGCTGACCCATTCATTATTCACCATGTACTTTGTTATTTAGAGCTTGTGTGCAGTTCTACCTCAAAAAGGCAGAGGTCGCTAATCTCTATATACTGTATTTTCTAAAAATCTTCACCGTTATAATATAGGGAGTGTGACCCATGGCACTAGCGTTAGCTTGATTAACGCAGCACAGTGGTGCGGTCGATAGTTTTAGGTTCGAACTACAGCTTGGTAGAGTATCTGTGTGGTGTTACTCTGTTTATTAACCACATTAGCTGTACAAGGGAAACTGCTTTTGAAACTGAGTTCATGCAAATCAGTTCACATGGTTGGTTCAATTCAACCAACAAGGTAACTTAACAAGTTAAGTGTAAGAGGTGAATTTTTCACTTGTGAGCAACTATTGTATACATTTGAGTCAATAAACTTTTGTAGTGTAGTATTTGTACTTCCTTTGGGCCATACAAATCATTAGGCATTATTTTATCATGTTTAATCAAATTTAATACTAGACAGACAAACATCATTGTGAGATTTGATAACATGACAAAATAGGCAAATGGATTACACTCACGCTTCATAATTAAATCTAATTGAATACTGTTTTGTTTAAGTTAAATTTATTATAAGCAATGAAAATGTTTTAATGACTGACTAAATATTTTATGTAAACTATATATTATAGTTTCTCTATAATAAGTCAGATCGACTGCATATTCCCTTTTTATAACTTCTGTTGTAAATTGTTGAATACATTTGCTGTTTTTGCTGTTCATCTCACTGATTCATCAGTTAAATTTACCACCAGACTATGCATCGCTTGTTTGATTATCAACTCATGCACTTTTCTCCAGACATGGGCTAGGCATAGCCAACAAAAAACTAATAACACTGCAAGTTTTTGCTTCTTGAACACTGTTGGGTGTTTCTTATAGATTTTTGGGTGCTGATCACAAATATCACATCAAAATTTACCCATCATGTACAATCTTCAGTTTTGTCATGATTTTTTCTTATATTTGTATCCAAACATTTTCGCTCCCGTAAGTGACTTATCAACAACGGTTTGTGCAGCCTGGGCATGTCCAGGCATGGAATCAGGCCAGGTTGGAAGCTGTTCTGTGGAAGTTGACACCCTGGGCATGCCTGGGCAGGTCTGAACAAGCTTGACGCTGTCTCAGCATGCTATAAAGGTGGCTTGCATACATCGAT
>JAQQZX010000009.1:8643949-8664807 GCA_030068355.1 Notoglanidium maculatum | reverse complement strand
TATACACTGATGTGTGTGTGTGTGTGTGTTACAGATACTGTACCACAGATATTTTTTATATGCATAGTATATTATAGATATTGTATATTATAGATATATATTATAAAATTGTATAATATTGTATAATAAATTGTGTATAATAGGTATATAGATTCCATATTTACTTATATTGTGTGATGTCTATGTTGTACATTACATCTACTCTTTCCATGCCCCTTTTTTTCTGTGTCGTTAGTGTGACAATGATAGCACTGCAGCCCTGCCATCTGGAAAGAGCAGGCTCTCCTTGCCAAACTGCACCAGTGGTGTTGAAGGACAGTGGCTCGACTTCAGGAGCTCCATCACTCTGGAGCAACCATCTGTGTTCCTGTGACCTCCCCAGCCAGGAGGCTCAATTCTGGTGACCTGTGTGGATGGGGACGTCTAGAGTTCCTAGCCACCGAGGTCCACCTGGGACACCAACAAAGTGAGTGGCCCCATAACAGCTGGACTAATTGCAGATCTACCCATGCCCAAACCCAAACATCTGCACACCTCAATGTATCACCCCTATGTCGTGTTCACTGTCCATGAAACACCCAAAGCCTCTATTGAGTTTACTTCTTTCTGAGTTGTTATTCAGACAGCACCCCAGGGCCTGCTGAACAGTGCTAAAGAAGCATGGGAGGAACAGCCACCACCTTCCAATCGGTCATTGAGTATGTAACTGAAATGCAAAAAAGATTTGACCGGGTGGGTCCCATTGTCCTGGGAATGTGTGCTGGTGGCTCAGAGGGGCCAACAATGGGTATACAATCAGCCAGCCCAGAACCAAGAGTTCCAGTTGGGGGATCATGTGCTCCAGCTCCTATACCACCTGCAAATTCCCAGCACCCTGGCAAGGTGCCTACACTGTCGTGGAGCGATTAGGTCCTGTGAGCTACTGTTTGCAGCAGCCTGGTAAGTTTATAGACAACAAATTATACCATGTCAATCTTTTAATAAAATGGGTTAAACCTATACCTGCCCTGGCTGCCTCCCATCTCTCTGTTTCAGGTTTGACCCTGGCACAACAACAGGAGATCCTAAAACTAGAGTTCCAGTTCCAAGACATGTTCTCCAGGAACCCCAGGAAGACTCACCTCAGATAACATCACATAAAGACCCCCCCCAGTTGTAGTCATCAGGAAGTGGCCCTATTGTGTGGCCCTATTGGCCCTATTGACACACAAGTGTCACCTGGGGCTGACCGAGGCTACATGGGCTACAGCATTGGGCAGGGCCTTCTCAAACCTCAGGAACAGGTGGAAGCTGTGTGACAGTACCCCGCCCCACCATAAAGAAACAGGTACATGCCTTTTAGGGGCTAGCCAGATATTACCAACGCTTTATGCCTAATTTTGTCTCTCTAGCTGCCCCTCTCAGATTTGACCTGGAACAGTGAACCAGAGACCGTGCACTGGGCCCCGGTGGCAGAAAGGGCTTTCCAGGCTCTCAAATTTACCCTCACAGCACAGAAGGGCAGCTCCAACTGGACCCAGTGCACCACGCTAATTCAGCACCTGTGGTCGATACTGCTCATGCTGTAAAAGTTTTTTTGTAAAATTAGCTCACGGGGCTGACAAAGCTGGCAAAGGATTACATCTACCCTTGATTTGCTTCTTTTGCTTTGCCAGTCGTGTATATAAGGGAGCACCCATGGCAGATCAACTGAGTATGGCTCAGAGACACTCACTAATTCTCTGTTTGCTCTCTTGACTCCTCTTGGGGAAAGATGTGATGTAATTTATCTTGGGTTATTTTTCAATCACAAAAGCCTGCTATTTCAGTGGGAGTGTGTAGACTTTTTAAATACACTGGAAGAATAAAATATATATATTAAATAATCTATCTTGATAAGAAACTATCTTTTCTTACCTGGCGAACGTCGTACAGTTGCTCTTTTCTGAGAGCCACCATCTGAAAAGAAAATAAGACTGAATATACAGATTCTTAAAAACCATAGTTGCCTTCTTCTTTAACAACAACAATATTCATGCTTCTGCATAAATTAGAAATGTAAGTCTCTAACGTTTGATAATTCTGGAGATTCTCTCTGATTCTCCCTCGATGAGCTCTGGGTTGTGATTCAAAGATGTGATCCTTGAGAAGTCCGGTCCTGCGATATGAGAATATAGGACTGAGACATCTCTAAAAAGAACCACTGATTCCATGTTAATTTTTATTTATTTAAGTACATTTTATTAATCTCGAATCTCACCTTCAATAATATGAGGATTTGGCCTAATCACTTTGGTAACAGTTGTGATTTCTCCACCATCTCACAAACAAAAGTAAACAATAGACATTAATTATTTACTGACAATAGACATAAACCACAGGCATAACACAACTTTGTCAATATGGACAAAGTGTAGCATCTCATCTTTGAGGTTGAATTTAGTTTTAATTCGGATTTCTGAAGTCTTTCTATTACTGACCAAATTTCTTAAAATTACATACAATTTATAGACTACTTAAAGACTGTGGCTCTTATTTAGTATGAACATATGCAAAAACATGCAAAATTGATAACACTGGCATAAAAATGATGTAAGCTGATTTACTGAAAAGTTCTACTCAGAATAGCATCTGTCATCCATCTATCCATTCATTATCTATATCACTTATCCGTCAGGGTCACGGGGGAAGCTGGAGCCAATCCCAGCTGAGTTCAGGCGAGAGGCTGGGTTCAGGAGAGAGAATTGATCAATCATTCACACTCACATTCACACCTATGGTAGACGGAAAGAAAGCTTCTATGCAGAGAAAACAGATCTGATCATGTGCAAAGTGTAGATACAGGAGCACACCATCTATGGCAAAAGCAGGTTTCCACCAATAATAAAATAATTTTTCACATTGTAATCATTTTATTTTAACTTTTGCATGTTTGTGCGTGGCTGCGCATCCCTGCGTGTGTAACAAGCAGAGTATATGTACGTAGTGCACCCATTTATATACATGCATATTACTATCTTGATAATGCGCCTTTAAAATAACTGTGAAATACTGTTCCACTCACTGCAGACCAGGTTTTTGTTGGTCTATCAAAACAATCGCAGCCTCAAGATAGCAATGTGCCAACAATACGCCTGACCACATCTCATTTTTAGACCAACACACCCATGGGCACTCAGATGGGTGCAAGTGCATTTGTTAATTAAACAACGTGGATGCTGGATGGGAAAATGAAAACTGCATCAGTCTTAAACTAGCAAAGACACATGCTGTTGTGTTGCACTTCACACCACAGATGTAAGGTAGTGTTCTAAGAATCTAATAATGACAAGCTGAATTTGCCTTTTTTCAAGATGTTTTTACTTTCTATGATATCTTTTTTTGCAGTGTAGTATCCTGGTCTGCAGTTCTTGTAAAGGTTAAAATTATTTATTGGCTGAGCACATCTCTGCTTGATTGTTCAGATTTGACATAAGTGAAAATTTGACTTTGTTTTAGTGGAGTGATATATCCCATTTGCCCTATATAGAGACAGCTAATGAACTTTTGTCCAAACATCCTGTTTTGTTATTTGTATAGTACAACGGAATTTTCACTTATAATGTACATACATATAAGCAGATAGAACTTTCTCTTTACTCACCATCCTGAATCAGTTTTGTGATCTTTTCCTCCTGCAAATGTAGGTCACTTTCCAGAACCTGCTTTACCTTGGACACTTCTGTAATATACAATGTGGCATAAACATGTAACACTTCACAAACTGTTGAAAGTCACAGTCGTAGTTTTAATTTTTTCTTTTCTTTTCTTTTTTTTTTGTTTTACATGGGTCATGTAAAATATTACAACATGATGTAACTGATAACCTGCATCTGTATATTTGTATTATTCTGAAACAGGATTTAAAAAAAAAGAAAAAAGAAAGAATAACAAACAGCATATTCTATATCACTAGGTAGAGCCACAAACCTTCAGTAAGAATCTTCTCAATTTCACCTTCAGTAACAAGTTCCCCACCAGCTGAAAAAAAAACCATGATATAAAAGTGCCAATCCTTTAAACTTGATATAGTTAATACTAATTTGATATAGTATTCAAGTTATTACTACTTCCAGACTTACAGGGAGGTTTCCATTGGAATAGCCAGAACAACCAGAGATTACTTTGTGCTCATTTCCTTGTCATGTAGAAATAGCAAAGATGTCACCTTATGACTGTGAATAGCCTATAAAAAGACCCTGCTATGCCACACTCATCAACATCGCATAGCAATGTTCATTTGTTTATTGCTAATTGCATGCAGTAACAGGGGCTCCACAGAAATGAAAAGAGACAGTTATGCTTGTGAAATTGTGAAATTTATACTAAATTGTTTAGCTTTCACAACCTTTGATTTCAGAGCAAGATAACAAGCTATTTGTTCTACAGGGTGCCAAGGGAGTAGATGCACAAGAACCCAGATCAGATTCATAGGGGTTGAACACTTTGTACAAGCTGCAAAAAAGCCCAGCCCTAACTGCAGTATTATGTCAACACCAACATTCATTATCCTTTCTATGATGCGTTGTATTCAAGCAAAAATCAGACATGACTGATGAGCCTTCTAGGAAGAAAAAGGTAACGTCCTTTGCTGCATGGTCACAGCAGGAACAGAAATGGAAAAAGTGATCAGCTGCTCAGCACCAGAAACGGGAAGAGTGTGCATGTTTACTATTCTGTAAGGAATGGGCAGGAGCTCTTACCAGTATGGCAACAGTGTAATGAAATGCAGAACTCAGAGTAGCGTTGTACAGCTGCCTTACATACAGAAAAAACCCTAGTGCACACTAAGTGATTGTTTTGAATTCTCTATACTTGGTGGTTCTCCCTTGGGAAGTATTCTGATATCTTGGCATTGGAGCATCTGCAGGGAAAATTTTTCATATAAGCATGCTAGTGGGGATGGACAGTTCCCTATATTTTATTATTACGGTAGCCAATGTTAAAATAATTATAATGGTGTTCTCAAGCTGTAAGGTTTAGAGTGCAACTGAGGGTCAAGGGAAGAAATGAGTACATGAGAATAGAAAACAATGGGTCCGAACAGGAGGATAGGAGATAAGGAAATTCCTTGCTATATGAGTTCATAATTGGAACATAGACAAAAGAAGTATATATAATTAAACATAATGGGTGAAAGGAAAACAGATCAAAGCTGGAAGAAGAGAGCTAGAATGAGAAATAAGGTATTATTTATAAGGTAATATGAGGTAGTAAGGTAAGTGTTATCTTTAGTTCGAAGGAGTAGCATATTGAGTAGGAGTAGCATATTACATAAATAATTATGAACAGCCCATATTAGATGAAGGGAAAATAGGGTGTAAAAGAGGTGTCGAACTCTCAGTGCTTCAGTTGTTCTTTAGACTAACTCTTTTATTGCATGACTTGCTGGACCATTTCTTCTAAAATCTTGTACCATCTTGTTTTATTAATTGGATTCCTGATTTTTTGTGACAAAACATCCTGTTGATTAGAATGTAACACAGGCGTGTGTCCCAGTAAAACAGTGAATGAGCAGGATGGTATTAAATTCTATTCATCATATAGTCACACAATATATTGATTACTGTAAAGAACTTGTATCAAAACCACATTGATGCTGCAATCTGATAAAAGAATAAGTCTATTTCCATCAATAGCAGATGTAAAAGCAGTAGGGTAGAGATCAGTGCCTCTGGTGCACACACAGCCATACACTAGTGATAAAGGATCATAAAACTCTTCAGAAATATTCATACTCCATGCAGTTTGAATATAAAAGAGATCCCAAATGGTTCACAAAGTGATCACTGGATGGGTTTGGCTGGCTCAAGTACCATGGTCAGAGAGTAGGATCTGCATTTTGAGAATCCTCAATAAAGTATGAGATCAGTGCTCTCTTTTATTTTCTGGAGGGGAGCACTGTCCACATTGTGTTAAAAATCCTTAAGATGAATTTGATTTGCAGCCTCCACTAGTTCCTAATAGATTTGTTCTAGTGGTCCAGAATGTATGGAAGTAGAAAAGAACCATAATTCTATAAATAAGAATATGATGTATCAGGGTCTTTTTATAGGCTATCAGTGTGGCGTCATGGTCAAGGTGATGATATGTATTTATTAATTGTACTCAACAGGAAAAGGATCACATCTCCATTATATTTGAAGGAAACCACTCTGGCAGTCATAGTATGTTTAGATGGATGTATACATATATAACCTATTGTTTTGGTAGTAATATCATGCTCCTAGAAACTAGTTGGTCATGATAAGCAGTGATATTTGGAAAACTTACTTTCAATGAATCTTGTAACTGTTGTAACTGATGGATCCCTTTCAATGACTCTCCTAACCGTGGTAATTTTTGGTTCTCTCTCAATTACCACATCCTTCACCATGGGCTTGGTCTCAATCAGTTTGTATTCAGTGAGCACATGCTCTCCCTCCACAACCACCTTCTCCACTTTTGGGCCAGTTTCAATTACTCGGGTGACTTTGGTAATGGGCTTAGTTTCGATAACCTGGATTTCAGGGCCTAGAACAAGAAAGAGGTGATGTAAGAAAGATCAGTGAGAACTGTATCAAATGTTATCACACAGAACTCCATCAACTCCAACAAATCTACTTATTTAGATGTAAGGTGAGAGCTCAGTCTATAATCATGAAGTGCACAATACACACACATGCAACTCTCCCTTGATGTTGTTGTCTTCTATGTTGTGTCTGTACATTATTTTTTATATAGTGAAAAGTATCACATGCTCTGTATATACTTGTAAGACATACACTGTACTTACAGTAAATGTACCTATAATGGACCTACTTAAATGTAGTTATACAAAATTTGAAAGTAAATGAAAAAATTTTTTATTGGAGGCTTGTTCAGTGATCTTTTAAGAACCAACCATTCTCACACCTACTGTCATTAATAGCAATCATAATCAATGTTAAAACACACTGTTTGGCCTTGTTGCATGTTGTTTAAATTCACTAATGACAGCTTGTCATGCACTAAAAACAGCCGCTCTTTTGTCAGCAGTGTGAAATATTTTCAATGGGGATTTGCCAAAGTGGAGTTAAAGAATGTCTGCATAGTTGCTTGGAGTATTTCCTTCTCTTAATTTATCAAGCATTTTAAAAGCAAAACACAGATTTTCAATAAAAGAGGAATCCTATTTCACTTTTCACTGTTTCCAGCTTATAATTATAGGGTGATAATAGATGGAATACTAACCTTCTTAACTTAACTGCATTAAATGGTGTTCTTGAGTAATCTTTTTTGCCAAATGCTTTTTTCAGAGCTATGTTTCTGCTCAAATCTTTTTCTTTTTTTGTTTAATTACTGATCTGAAGCATCCTGAACTCTTGAGTTAATGACAAATGTACTCAAGAGGCAGAATTAGTGCCACATTCAAGGGAGCAAGTCCCCTCATGTCCCTATTACTTCACCAGAAGCCTAAAGAGCTTTGATTTGCTTAGAGGTTTCCTGAGCAGATGCCAAAGAGAATGTTAGCCAACAAAGGCCTTTTCCTTTACAGGATCACACACTGGGTTGAGTTCTTTTGTTCCTGGGTCTTTGTGTTATATGAATCATATCACCATCACAGTATGGGCAAAATGCTGCTACACCAGCATATTTAGTTATGCATAATAATGTATTTGTAGCTGTATTGTATTGTAGCTGAATATAAATACAAAACTGAACAGTGGATGGAATATTCACTTTTTATTTGTTTGATGCTTGCCAGTCTCAGATTAGGTGTGTGCAACAAACTACCACACAACAGTGGACCAAAAAAAAAAAAAAAGTGAAGTCTTTACTTTTAAATGTACAATTTTAAAGATTGCCACCCTAAAATTCCCACCCTAACTAGAACTCTAAAAACCTCACAAAAACACTTGGAACTAGCCAAAAATGTTCAGACATATGAAGAAGTAGAAGCATTTTTCTTCTTTTTCATTTTTTGTCTTTCCATGGGATACAGGTTAGCAATGGTGTGTATTTCTAATTTGCAGTATCTATCTGCAATACATCATATATTATATGCAAAATCTGGCAACCTTGCTGACAGAACAAAGATCAAGCTCATTAACATTATATTAAGCAGATATGCACTGACTGGTTTTTTGTCAGTGGTTTGTTTCAGTAGCCTATATAGACTACTGCTATATTGAGCTCCAAAATATAATCACAGCAAATAACAAAAAATACCATATCTCTGCTAAACATTATTTTTAATGCCCCAGACCAATACAAGTCCACGTACAAATGCCAATATATCTGAAAAAAGTCCAGATCAATATAGGAAATGTCTCCTAGTCCTTAATTAGAGTTCCTAATATAACTTATATAATTTTCATAGTCATCACAATTTCAGTGAGCCTTCATTCAGTGTGGATCAGGGCATTGTCATGAAATATATTGGAATGCTGAGTTTTCCTCCCAATTTATTTCTGTTGCTTACTGTACACCGATAACTTTTTCTTCTTTGCTTTAGTATATTTTTCAACTTTGTAAATTAGGAATAAAAATAAATGAAATGAAATGTGAACAATAATGCCACCCACTTATGTGGAACAGAGATTAACAATACATGCACCATGATGCTGTGTATTACCTGTTTCAATAACATGAGTGGTGATAACTCTCTCTGCAAAAAAGGGGAAAAAAAGGTTAATACACAGGAATGTATAAATCTGTCAGTGACAATAATCTTAATGGATTAACCTTAGAATTGCCTTTAGTGAAGCCTGACTAGTTCCAGAGCTCAACTTATTAGAAGAGATGAAAGTACACTCCTAGAATATTGCTAATTAATGGTAAGTATAACTTTTGGATATATGGTTTTATGAAAAGGTTATGGATAGATGGTTTTTATGTCAATTCTTTTTTTTGTTGTTGCAGTATTGCAGTTTGGCAGCTGCATAGCTTTGTTATCAGAGCATTAACACTGTTCTGCACCAGATCAGTCATGTGGTCATGCTGATATGAGAAAAGACTCACTAATGAAGGTGAGTGGAATCTCCTCGTAGGTGTATCCATTAACAAACTAAAAGATAAACAGACAGATAAGGCAAATAAACATATGGTGAAAATGTGGGGAAATGAATGACAATAAGAATATGTACTGTAACTCATAATAGCTGCAAATAGGATTCTACTGTATTAGACTTGGCTGCTGTATAATTGGTATATTTGTACCCTTATCTGTATGTACTTAATGAGCTTCCTTAACAGGAAAAGCAGATCCTCGCGGCCCACTGGTAGATCTGTAAAAAATATTTTTTTCTCATTCAAGTTCAGTTTATTTGATCCTTACATTTGGCAGCGATTAGAAGTAAGATTGCAAAACATATGACAGTAATTGGCAAATATACTGTACTTGGCAGTAGACAACTGGAGATTTAATACACTGCACAAAAATCCAATGCCTGCCAACCATTGTTTTATGCTACAAAATACAGGGAACACACATGTGGAACATTTTGCAGGACAAATGCTGATCTGGATAAGTCTGGATTCAGTCTGGTGTATCTTGCAAAAGTGTGAGGTCTCGATTTACTAAGTTTCCAAAAATAAATAAATAAAAATGTCTTTATTAATTTTATGTGCAGTTAGTTAGGCATCTTGCAAGTGTCTGCATTGGAGTTAGAATTAAAGCATTTCTGATTATGGCTGACCCAGCATTACTACCAAAGATATCGACACAGCAGTATATTAAGAAACCTATAATCTTATACGTGATAGCAAGGGAGAATGTGCCCAGGCCAGTGTCCAATAAGTACCTGATTGTGTGCTGTGGGGAGCACCATAAAAGGTGCTGTTTAGAGACAAGTTAGCTTGTTGAATAAAAAGTGATTGAACAAGAATATTTGAATGTCTTTAAAGATTTGCCTTCTTCCATTAAATGTTATTTAATGCTTGCTATGGCTGCCTCCTAGATGGCAGTAAGAGGAGTAGAAGGAAACCATGGAAGTAGAATGGAAGGTTATATATGTAACCATGGTTCCATGACTGACTGCAGGACCGCCAGGCTACCTAGGTCATTTGGGTTGACAAGAATGTCCAGACAATTAGCAAGGCCATAACAGGAGCCTTTTATGGTCCTCAGATTTGGGGACATAATCATAAGGTGACAACTTTGGTGTTGGTACTCAGCAAGGAAGCGAGCAAAACAGGATTACTCCACTATAACTCTACTAGACTCCACTCAGTTATAGAACCATGGATACTTAACCTTCTGTTATGTTATCTTATCCTGTTTTTGGAGTGTCTTGTCTTGATGCATGTCTTCCTTCAAGATACAAGCAAGACATTCATCAAGACTCTTCTTTGAACTTGCACTCATATAGTGAACTGACTGATATTGGAAGACATAATACCTACCACTTAACCAAACACTAATTAAAAACAAACAAACAAATAAACAAACAGAGTAAAAAAAAACAAAGCAAAAAGTGTGTATTTTTGTTGCTGTACAATCTAACGTTAACGTTAACTAACTGTATAACTTTCACTCTAACAGAGATTACTTTAATGGTATACCCAGACTTAGTTGTACTAGTCTTAAGGTGTGATTATGATGGAGACTGGAAAGGACTTCTGTAAGGCAGTCTGGATAAGGGCACCTGCCAACTGTGGTAAATGTAAATATACCATAAATGTAAATGCATGTTCATTTACCTGCTGGATAGAGCAAGTTCTTCACCACATGAACTACTCCATTGGAGGCCATAAGGTCATTATTTTTCACATTCACTGAGTTCACATTAATAGAGTTATTGACCTGAAAAAAGAGAAAAGCTTTAATTGCATTTAATATAATAACTTTAAATATGCACACCCTTAACAACTTTAGAATATAAAGCTGATAAAGTGATTCAGAGGATAAATATTAGCTCTGAACAGAGGACTCTAGGGAGTAAGGATTGAAGAGGTTGTAATATTTTAGTGTAGATTAATCATTCAATAGAATTAATACATAACAAGGTCAATGAACTGAGAAGGACATTAAGTGGCTCTGCACCGTAATATTGGAACGAGCATAAGCTTGAGCACCCAGGCTTGTGTTTATTATTATAATTACAAGAACAATCATGTTGTTATTCTTTACAGAACAAGTTCTCAGATAAGACATACTCGGCCTCTTCACATACCTCATTCTCTCAGTTACTGTGATGGAATTTGAGAGAAATTTACAAAACAAAAAAAGCATGATTGTTTAATTTTTGGATAGCAGTACAAAGGTAAGAGGATCTTCTGGGAGATGATGCATAATGGGTGTTTTAGGGAAGATAGCTTATCGCCAGGAAGACAGATATTTATCAGTGCGGAAAGACACACACACATTCTATGAGTTAGGAAATAAGGTCCCTCTAGAACTAAAGCAAGAGTAAACAAAATTTGTGTGCTGAAACCTAGTGTTTCCAACAGTTTCATCTGACTTTATACACATTTTATAAAGGGGAAATTTTGATTCTGATGTTCTCCTCATCACACTGATAGGAATCTAGCTCCCTAGCAGTTAGCATTAGTAGGCAGATTAAATTGCAGTTAGGATGAACATTAACATCAACAGAACAGATTATGTATAGTAAGCTAATGATTAGATATCTTTTTCAATGATATGAGACCATAGATAGTAATGTAATGTGTGCAGCATGTTGTCATATGGATAGGACTAAACTTATAACTAATTAAAATATCAGTGTTTCATCACTCAAACCCCCCTTCATTCAGCATCAAGGAACTCTGCCAAAACTATGAACAATGGCTTATTTGTATTCCTTTTGTACTTTCTGTATTGTATAATGAAAGATATAATAGCTGTATGAACAGAATGTCCATTATGTATATGAACAGATGTAGCATGAACAGAATACTTTCTCTGAAGTGTACAGGATAATGTGTGTGGGAAATGCATTCACATGCCCTATTTAAGCAAAGGACTACAGTATGATATGAGGTTGGTTAAAATTGTGAATCAGGACCCTTGTAGGAGTTGGCAGAGTTTTGTCTGAAAATGTAGTGCTTTTCAAGGTTTTCCTTTTTCAAACTATGATGCATGATGATGATAGTGTATATGACAGCCTTCATCAAGAACTCAATGTGACTGTGGAAAATAACGCTGAAAAGACACTGCAAAGGACAAAGTCTTGATGTGGCAGCATATACCAAGATGATGCACTGTCCCCGCTGCTATTCTGCATAGGCCTGAACTTCCTCAACCAGATCATTGCAGAGAGAGGATATGAATACAGATTTAGAAGTGGAGTGTCACCTCCATGGCTTTACCCCCCACTGAGGTCACCAAGGTCAGGACCTCTGTATTATTTCTGAGGTGTATGTAATAAAAGTGTTGAAACAATTGATGTGTGACACAGGAAACTAAAGAATTTTACTAGTGGACCGCTTATAGTTCAGTGCTATTCATCCCCAGACATCATCTGATGAATAGCTCCTGTTGCCCTACGTTAAACAGTGGCTGTCATCATAATGCCAGCTAGTTAGTTTCAATTGAATGAATTAACTAATTAGCTAGCTAACATTAATTCCATCCAATTAATCCATACAATTGTTCAACAATTATCAACATGCATAATTTGCCCTGGGTTTAATTTCTTCACTTACACAGATGAAAATAAAAAAGACTGCATCAGTCACAGATCAGCTTTGAGAAGGGACAAGATATGTGACAAGACAAAGAGATTGAGAGAAAAAGAAAGAGAGACAGTGATTGATTTAGCTCATACAAACCACTGATTATTTAGCAGTCTATTTGCTAGCTATTGCCATACTTTTTATATAGGATCTAGAAGGTCTAAGCATTGTTTCTTGTTAAAAAATAATAAATTTGCTTGAGAAAAAGCTTATAAATACTACTCAGTAATTATATGTTGAATGTCACTGCAGATGTGGGAAATTTCTGAAAACAAACACTGAAAGTTCAGCACTGAACAAATCCTATATAAAAAGTATTGCAGTAGGTTTTTTTTTTTTTTTTTTTTTTTTTTTTAGCAATTAGACTGCTAACCAATCAGTGGTTTGTAAGAGATAAATCAATGAGTGGTGTATGAAATATGGATATGTTTTGTGACGCAAACCCAAATATGAATCCACACACAGAAAGCACTTGCAGGTTGTTGCCCTGGATGGTCTTGAGCACATTGGTCACTCCACGTTCCAGTCCACTGTTAATGAAGACTCCATTGCTGAAATGGTACAGCAGTATTGTCCTCAAAATGTTCAAGTCACCTACACAGAAGTCCAGAAATATATTATTCATTTACATAAAAAAAAAAAAGATCTAGCTTTCCTGTGATGGTTACTACAACAATTTCAACATCTTTGTATGAAGAAGAAACAAGTGTACTGGTGAGAAGTTTCATGTCATCCCCAGACATCGCCATGAAAGCTTCATCAGTTGGAGCAAAAATTGTGTATGATCCCTCTTGCTTTAGCATCTCGGTCAGTTCTGCTTTCTCGATCAACTTCAGGAATATTCTGTAACATTCCAGGCAAACATTTCCTTAATGATTTTTATGTATTTGAGAAATTTGGAGAAAAAAGTAAAAAAAAAAAAAAGTAAACATTTTGCTAATACATGCATCCAGTGTAGTTCCGCTTTATTATATTAAGTGTCTCTAATAACATTGTAGTTGCACATAAACTAAGGAGGCAACTATAGTGGCACTCTTCCATCAGAAAGTGGAACCAGGACATATGGATAGAGCAAAAAATAATGCAAACAACCAACTGATTAAACACAGTCATACATATGCAATAATAAATATCGTTGACTGGAAATGCTTCTCTACCTGCACAAAAATATTTGCATTAGGCAAGTGTAGCACACGCAAACATTTTTTACTCTTCTTAAAATTTGTTTTCCGGCATATTTAAGAGGCCGGAATTGTAAATAAATAGCAATGTAACATTTCAGATTAATTTATTTAAAATTCATTATTTATTTAACCAAAATTATATATTAAACATTTTCTAATTGCTATGTAGCTTGAGCTTACAATTCTCCCCCATGGTCCATTTGGGGCAAATTTCAAACGGGTTTGTTTGTTTGACTTTGTTTCACCCTACATAGGATATATTATAATGGCAGTGAACATTACCTAGTGCCTTTATGAACAATGTAAAAAGACAATTGTGATTCAGAGGTTTGTTTAGTGTTGTCTGGGTAGAGTTCACTAAAGACTTAAGCGCTGGTATACTTGGTTGTGTTTGAGAGCAAGCCCTGCCAGTGAAAACAGTGAAAATATTTGTGGGCAAGATTATGTGTTACTTCTCTCCAAACCTTGCCCATGTGTAAGCTAACCCCAACTTCCAGAAAGCAGCATGGGGTAGTTGTGGGAAAGCTACATTGTACTAGACCAGGATGCAGATTGTCCTGAGCTTGCATTTCTTGCAAAAAATGTGGCAAGTTAGCCACACTGTATCAATTTCAGGTTTCATCTGCAATGTTTTCTTATACTTGTGCCTCTCAGGTAATCAGTACTTTTGCTAGACCTGAGTTTATCCTAATCGGTTTAATTGTGCTTTAGCCTCGTAGCATTTCTTTAGTTTGATATCCTTTGCCATTGCAAAACCAGTAGTTGGCCTGCTACTTACACAGATTCCAGCCTACCACCGAAATTGCAGTTTTTTTTTTTAGCAATTTCTCATTCATCACACATAACTAACTCATTATACCACTTTTTCAGTAATAATGTGTTAGTGATACTTTTGGTAATAAATAATGGTAATTGGTGTAAACTCACGTGAAACGGCCATCGGCCTTCAGCAACTCAAACATGGTCTTCTCCGGCAATCGGATTAATGACCGTATTAAGTGAAGAGCACCATTGCTTCCTTCTTTACTGCCTCGGATCATGCAGGCGTTCTCAATACACACAGCCTAGCACACACAAAAAGTAAGGCATCAATCATACATGCTCTGGGCACAAGTGAAGTGATAGCTGAAGTTAAACAGCTGACAAGATGCAGACAGACATAATAGATCATTTCAGCAAGGTGGGGAAAATAATGAGAGAAGGAAGTAAGTAAGTAAGGAATTTTGATTTATTCTTTTTTGTTTCACATTCTATAACACATTCAGTTAGAGATACTAACCGTGCGGTAAACAAAGACTCTAAGCATCTTCCCTCCAAGGGTCTCCAGCAGCTGACCATTGTAAAGGTCTTTCAGGGTGACCTTGAGCTTCAGGATATGGTTTTCAAGAATGATCTTTAGCAGATGCTGGTCCAAAGCCATTATTTCATCTAAAACAAATGCAGATCACCAGAACACTGCATTGACTCACCACTCATTAGCTGTTACATACAGAGTCCAAAGGCCTGATCATAGTACCAGACAGCTCTTCTACCTCTGCTGTTCTTCTTTTAAACAAAAGTTTTTGTAAGTATTGTAATTATGGGTGACAAAGTAAAAACACCATAAAGTGCCACAACAAGTCATCAGAAAAGCTTAAATGCATAGATGGTATACACTATATGGAAAAAAGTATTGGGGCACACCTCTTAATCATTGAATTCATGTGTTTAATTCAGACCTGTTGCCACAGGTGTATAAAATCAAAACATGCAACTAGCCATGCATTCTGCATTTACAAACATTTGTAAAAGAATGGGTTGCTCTGCAGACCTCAGTGAATTCAAGTGTGGTACTATCATAGAATGCCAACTTTGTATTAAGTCAGCTTGCGAAATTTCTTCCATGCTAGATATTCCACAGCCAACTGTAAGTGGTATTATTGAAAATTGGAGGCATTTAGAAACAATAAAAACTCAGCCACTAAGTGGCAAACCACATAAAGTCACAGAGCAGGGTCACACAGTGCTGAGGTGCATAGTGCGTAAAAGTCGTCAATGCCCTGTTGAGCTCAAGAACTGCAGAGTTTCAAACTTTCTCTGGTATTAACCTCAGCACAAAAACTGTGCATCAGAAGCTTCATCGAATGGGTTTCCTTCAGCAAGCAGCTGCATGCAAGCCTTACATTACCAAGCAAAATGCCTACCATCAGATGGAGTGTTGTAAACCCTGACCTTAACCCCATTGAACACCTTTGGGATGAACTATAGAGATTGTGAGTCAGGCCTTTGCATACAACCTCATTGCCTTACCTAACTAATGCTCTTCTGGATGAATGGACACACTCAAAAATCTTGTAGAAAGCCTTCTCAGAAGAGTGGAAGCTGTTATAGCTGCAAAGGGAGGACCAACTCCATATTAATGCCTATTGATTTCGAATGGATGACATAAAAGTTCCTGAAGGTGTAATGGAAAGGTGTCCCAATACTTTTGTCCATATAGTGTATATCTCTGGAATTGTACTGGAGTAATAAACACCATGGTCCTAAATCTCACATGAGTGTTTTATTAGGTTAAGATCTGGTGACTGTGAAGGCCGAAGCATACAGTTTATACTATTTTCAAACACATCAAAGCATTCAAAATGTGGATAGGGGCATTACCATTCTGGATGAGACCACTCCAATAGGATAGAAATGTTTCATCATAGTATAAAGGTGATAATTCAGAATAATTTTGTACTGATTTGTAGTGATGCTTCCCGCTAAGTGAACAAGTGGACATAAACCATTCCAGCAAAATGCCCCCACACCATAACAGAACCACTGCTGTTTTCTTTCATTTGTCATCTATCTATATCTTAAAACCCATCTACTATAATAAATAGTAAATTACTGGAGAAGTCACTGACAGCAGTGTTACTTGCTGGTATTCGTGTGATTAAGCAGCATTCAAATGGGACTATACAAATAAAATATGTCATCACAGCAACTTTAGGAAACAAAGCATTTTGTGTGTAAAGAATAAAAAAATACAGTAAATTATTTCAAATAATCTAATAACTCTGGCCTAATATTACCTATATAAGTTTTCAGTGCGATCTTGAAAAATATTTATCAATACTTTAAAAAAGATCTCTTTAGTAGTGGACGTTTAAGCCTGTCTGATTTTGACATTATCTTAAAAAACATGCTGTTTTCGCCATGTCTTTATTTAAAGGCCTGTTACTGTGGTGTGGTGAACACACTGGTGAAGACACTGTTGACAGGGGCGAGAAGTGTGTACTCGGTCCCAGGCCTCATCGCTGCAGACAGACCCATCTCAGACACCATGTCACCGAACATTGTCTGGGAATCACCTACCAGTTCTATCACCTGCTTAGCTTTAGTTGGAGAAAGAGAAAGAGAGATAGAGAAAGACAAAGAATGTCAGGACAACACAACTTCATAAGATGCATTACATCAAACTATACCTGTAGCATATGACATCATGGCTTAAAAGTCTTTGTTCACTTTAACAAATTTTGAGCATATTGAATTTCTTCTACATTATAGTGCACAAACTATGTTTAGGTCATTTTCACCTAAAAGAATATGTTTAAAAGGATTGGTCTGTGAAAACAAAAATTTGACCTCCATGTCCTATTTGTATTATGGGTTACATGCATTACTCAGGGGGCTGCAAAAACATGATGCAGACAATAAAGAAGGCAGCTTAAAAGTACTTTTTTATTTCTTTACTTTGTCTGATAGAGTGTGTCCTTGTAATTTGATATGCCTTTTACTGCTGTGACAGAACAAGAAGGTACTCTATCTACAGTCCACTCTGAACTGACTGACATGGCAAAACCAATGCTTTTGTTGTTGCTATACACTAAAGACATTTGGGTTTGAGATCAGAAGATGAATATGAGATGAATTTCAAATCTAAATTGTGTTAACTTAAAACATGGTACTTTTTGTTTGAACCCTCCACTTTTTTTAAATGATCAAAATATTTACTGACAGGTTTAATTTTAATTTAGATCTACGATATGGTAATAAGACCTTTATTGAGATTACAGGTTGAACACTAACCTGAGTCAGGAATTAGTACTTGGTCAATGAGGTGAATAACTCCATTGCTGGTGATGATGTCCTTCTTCAGTACCATTTTAATCCCATTGATTGTGAGGCTGTCACCATCACAGCCGATCTCAATTACACTGCCCTCCAGTGTCTCATATGCAGTGCCAGCCATGATGGCTTCTGAGCACTGGACTGAGCTCACAAGGTGATACTTTAGAAAGGCTAGAAAAAAATACAAATTCAGAAAATGTACAAAAAAATGTTTTACAAATTAAGGATGTGAAAATACTCTGGCTATTGATTATCCACCAAAGGCTTTTTTATGGAAAAAAGCATATCAGCTACATTTTCTCCCTTTTTTGGCACCAGATAATAAACAAAACAGCCTGGCAATTCCTCTGAAAAAACTATGTGGGTGCTGATGGCCAATAGTAAACCTACCAATAAAACCCAGATGAACTTAGTTTAAGAACTAAAAATATTTTGTGCACTGGGCACATAAGGGGACGTCTATCATTGCATTAACCTCAGACAACCTTATATCCAAACACTCTATAGTGCCAAAATCCTGCTGGTATCCTCAGAGGAGCAGAGAAAGGATGAAAATGGAGAATGCATGGAAAAATGTTCTCACTATTAAGTTAAAATGGCTTTGAATTATATGTCATTCACATGGTAGATTATTTCCCCGGAAGATCTGCAATGTGCACAAAGCCAAGTGTAATCCTGTGAACACCCACTCTGTTCTTCCTGTACTGACACTGTCTGGACATTGCCAGCAACTACTGTATGCACATTATCATTTTCCCAGGAACTCAGCCTGCTCTGCTAATTCTCACTGTCTGATTTTGCACTCTATATGTGTGTGTGTTTCTGTGTAGGTGGAAAGTCCTATCCAATCTCTCTTTATGCTTGTATTTCTCTGTACAATTGCCCACCTGCATTATTGAGCAAACCCAATACATGCCTTCACATAAAACAGGCTTGATATATTACCCAGAACAATACAGTCTCAAGGATGTCTAGCACTGTGTTTCATTCATTTCCAAGCTGGAGTGTGCAGCTCTCATCTCTCCTGATGACTAAGCGTCTAGATGGTTTGGCCAGGAATTAGACAAAGGGTCTTGCTCTGAAATAATGAGGCCTTCTGCTTTATCAATTCCCTCACGACTCATTCCTGTCTCTTCAACTTGCTGGTGAACTTTTCATCATGGTTTAACATTGTTTACCACAAAAACATTTCTAAAAGGAATGTAGGAGTTAAGAGCCAAAATTGCATATCATGGATTTTGAAACTTTTCACAATATACAGTATATACAATGTGATTTTGCTTTTAATAACAGAAAGCCAGCAAAAATTGTGGGACATTTAAAAAACGATGAAAAACTATAAGTTTAATGACATTTCTGTTTCATGTCTACACAAATAAATAAATAAATTAATTAATTAAGTTAGTATTATGCTGAGATCTAAAACAAATGAAATAATAATATATCTTCTCAAAGTATTTCTGCTGTAAGATTATGTTTTCGGTGGGAGACATATGGTGGAACATATGTTTCATGTTTTCTTTTTAAGATTCATCATTCATCTTCAAAGAGCAGGAGTCTATGGGTGACACTACAGTGTATTGCACCATTCACAATATTCCCATGTATGGTCAATTTAGTGTAGCCAAAATTACCTAGCTACATATTTTTTGGACAGTAGGAGGAAACTGGTGAACCCAGAGGAAACTCACGTGAACTCATGTGAACTCACACAGACAGTAACCTGAGCTCAGGTTTGAACCCTGGAGTTTCAAGTCAACAATGCTACCTATTGTGCCACCATGTTGCCCTACTATTTAAACTCAAATCCTTAAAGAATACATTCAAAATAATATGTTCTCCTTGGTCTAATTTTCATATTCCTACTTCAATTACATCTGTTAATTATTGATTAATTATCATAATATCTTTAGAAGTTGTTGGATTACACATTCATTCAAATTTCTGGTAGTTCTGGGAATGTGTACAAATTTTAGATAAGCAACCCACAAAAAAGTCATTGTTTATTAAGCTACACTGTTAAGCACTGTTAAGTATTTCCTGCCAGGAACAAAGAATAGGATCAGAATGTCTTGACTTTGGACAACCCAGAGACTGTGGTCAGAGCTGCTGTTTGTCCAGTGTCTGAAAATCTAACATGGCTTTCAGTGGTCTGCATTCAAGTCCTTCGAAACAGGAGACATAAAGCTTCAGAGTCTGTCAAGGAATAACAGCAAAAGACTGTTTTTTTCTAATGTGGCTTTGTTTGCTGTACATACCTCAACAATGATGGAGTGTCTAAAATACACAGTGTAGTGTTAAACCTTAGGAAACCCTGTTTCAATCCTAGACAGACATTTTAAAGTGTAATTATTATTGATAACTACCAGGTGGTAATGTCTATATTTGCAAGTATGCCAAGCTCTAACCTTGAAGCACAGTCTTATCATTTAGGATCCGTTCAAGGACGACACTGTCCAACTTTTCAAAGGCCTTGTTGGTTGGAGCAAAGAGTGTATAGTGTCCAGGTTTGCCAAGTCTTTCTAATAAGCTTGATTCCATGTTAACAGCATCCTACACAGACAACAGAACATAGTATGAGTATCATGTAATAATTAGTACTATTACTATATTGAATTTATTGTATTTTTATTTTATTTTATATGTATTAATTATATTTAATTTTAGTAATTGTAAGCTGCTTTGATTAATATATTCTATTAAACATATTTTCTTTTATATTTAATCTACAACCCGAATTCCAGAAAAGTTGGGACGTTCTTTGAAGTTGAATAAAATGAAACTAAAAGACTTTCAAATCACATGAGCCAATATTTTATTCACAACAGAACATAAATAACATGACAAATATTCAAACTGGGAAATTGTACACCTTTATCCACTAAATGAGCACATTTCAAATTTGATGCTTGCTACAGGTCT